>CM048751.1:293991657-294067948 GCA_026315105.1 Locusta migratoria | reverse complement strand
CCTCGCTCACAGCCAGCCCGCCCACGTATGTATATTCGACGCCACACACAGAGACGCAAACCGCACAACAAAATTTGGCATCGCCATCGAAATAGGACAGTAATTAAAAAAATAAATAAAAAGGAACAAACAAGCCAAAACGGACACACAGAGGGCACGACAGACAATCCCGCTCTTCGGCTACAGACACATGTGGTGGCCCTGAAAAGGGCCGTTTTTGTTTCCGTGCACCCCCAAAGCACAGAGGCGGCAGCTTCTTTTTTTTTTTTCGCCAATCACAGGAGAAAACAAGCCAGCCGACCGCTCTACTTCGAGCTCGTGTACTTGGTCACCGCCTTGGTGCCCTCGCTCACGGCGTGCTTGGCCAGCTCGCCGGGCAGCAACAGCCGCACAGCGGTCTGGATCTCGCGGGACGTGATCGTCGACCGCTTGTTGTAGTGCGCCAGGCGCGACGCCTCGGCAGCAATGCGCTCGAAAATGTCGTTCACAAAGCTGTTCATGATGCTCATCGCCTTCGACGAGATGCCCGTGTCAGGGTGCACCTGCTTCAGCACCTTGTAAATGTAGATGGCATAGCTCTCCTTCCTCTTGCGCTTCTTCTTCTTGTCGCCCTTCGAGATATTCTTCTGCGCCTTGCCCGCCTTCTTCGCGGCCTTTCCACTAGTCTTGGGCGGCATCTCGGTCAGCGACAGCGATCCGTACCGTACAGCTCAGCTCAGCGTCTCTCAGCACAGTGGCCCGCTGCGCGCCCGCCGCGCGCCCTTTATAAAAGCTCGCCCGCTTCCCACCGCCGACCAATGGGGAGCGCGCGCAACCGGCCGCCGCACCCGAGGCCCATAAAGGGGGGCGACCCGCCGCCAGCCGCGTTCACTCAGCTGCTCGACTCGACTCGCTGCGGGTCGGATCTTCGCTACTACAGCTCTCGTCTCGCACCGACTTCCACAACCAGCCATGTCCGGACGCGGAAAGGGCGGCAAAGTCAAGGGAAAGTCAAAGTCCCGCTCCAGCCGGGCAGGACTCCAGTTCCCGGTCGGCAGAATCCACAGGCTGCTGCGAAAGGGAAACTACGCCGAGCGCGTCGGCGCCGGAGCGCCAGTCTACCTGGCCGCCGTCATGGAGTACCTCGCCGCTGAGGTGCTCGAGTTGGCCGGCAACGCGGCGCGCGACAACAAGAAGGACGCGCATCATCCCGCGCCACCTCCAGCTCGCCATCCGCAACGACGAGGAGCTCAACAAGCTCCTGTCGGGCGTCACCATCGCACAGGGCGGTGTCCTGCCCAACATCCAGGCCGTCCTGCTGCCAAAGAAGACCGAGAAGAAGGCATAAGCAGCCAGCCTCCCCCTCCCTCGTGGTCGCAAAGCGCGCGCCGTGCCGTGCCGTGTCGTGTGGTGGTGCCAGTCTCCTGGCACCCCACCCCACCCCACCCACCCGCGCGCCGCGGTCTGTGCACAATCGGCCCTTTTCAGGGCCACCATACACCTTTCGGCAAACAGAGCAAAATTCGGTCGTCCGTCTACTACTGAAACCTAACCTAACCTACGCTACGCTTGGGGGGCGGCGCGAGTATCGCGGCTTCACACGCACCCCCGGCGCCCGTCACAGGTCCTGCCCACAAACAGACCACGGCGACGGAAAAACAAACAAAAAAAAGACCAGACCAGCACAAAAGAAACACTAGTATATGCACGCTACTAGAGGTAGGGGGCGCCCGCGTCAGCACACGCCGCTTTTACCCCCCTCTCTCCCTCCTCTTGTGGTTTCTTTTGCCCCCCCGTTGCCGACAGTGTGGCGCGGCGCACACACAACCGCGGGGGCAACAAACGCGAGGAGAGCCACGAAATCAAAAACAGCGGCTGCTGGCTGGCTGGCCGCCGCGCGTCTTCGGAAGGGACGCCACACACTCTTTTCTTTTTCTTTTCTCGCCGTCCTTTCTTTCTTTACCACCAATCCCTCCCTCCTCTCTCTCGGCCGCATCCCACACACACCGGGCACCATCCGTCGCAACAGCAACCACATCACACGCTCGCTCGCGAAAACAATAATAAAATACGAAAAGGGCCCCCCCCAAAACACACAACTAAAATATATAATATCTAACGGAGGAAACACCTCCTCTCTCTCAACAAAAAACAACAAACGACGACACGACTACAACTTTGCACTTTCTCTCGAACACAAGTGTGGTGGCCCTGAAAAGGGCCGTTTTGTCGCCTCCTCCTCCTTTCCCCGCCCACCCGCGCCTTCCGCCCTGCCACAACAGACAAGACGGACGCGCGCGGGGGGGAACACTGTTTGTTGTTCTCTTTTTCGTTCGCCCCCATGGCAGTGGCAGGCAGGGAAAAGAGCCGCAAAAACCGACAGACGGGGACGCTGCCTTAACCGCCGAAACCGTACAGGGTGCGCCCCTGCCTCTTCAGGGCGTACACCACGTCCATGGCGGTCACCGTCTTGCGCTTCGCGTGCTCCGTGTACGTCACCGCGTCGCGGATCACGTTCTCCAGGAACACCTTCAGCACGCCGCGCGTCTCCTCGTAGATCAGACCGGAGATGCGCTTCACGCCGCCTCGGCGCGCCAGGCGGCGGATCGCCGGCTTCGTGATGCCCTGGATGTTGTCACGCAGCACCTTGCGGTGCCGCTTGGCGCCACCCTTGCCGAGCCCCTTTCCTCCCTTGCCGCGGCCAGTCATCTTCTTCCTACGGTCGGTCGGCTAAAAAAACAGCTAGTGTGTCTCAGGCAGCGGCGCGACGGCTCCTCTCCTCACGCTGGCGAGTCAGCTACAAACACGGCCCGGCCGGCGCCGGCCCCCCTATATAGACTCTGGCCGCCTTCCCCCACCACGCCGCACCGAGGGCATATAAGCGCGCGCCGCGCCCGCGCCCGCGCTACAGTTTTCGCCGAGAGGCCGTCCCGCACGCACCCTCGCCCGCTCGCTCGCTCCGCCGTTCTCGTCCGACATGGCCCGCACAAAGCAGACGGCCCGCAAGTCCACCGGCGGAAAGGCGCCGCGCAAACAGCTCGCCACCAAGGCGGCGAGGAAGAGCGCGCCCGCCACCGGCGGCGTCAAGAAGCCCCACCGCTACCGGCCCGGCACCGTCGCGCTCCGAGAAATCAGGCGCTACCAAAAGAGCACCGAGCTGCTCATCCGCAAGCTGCCCTTCCAGCGCCTCGTGCGAGAGATCGCACAGGACTTCAAGACCGACCTGCGCTTCCAGAGCTCCGCCGTCATGGCGCTGCAGGAAGCCAGCGAGGCCTACCTCGTCGGCCTCTTCGAAGACACCAACCTGTGCGCCATCCACGCCAAGCGCGTCACCATCATGCCCAAGGACATCCAGCTGGCGCGCCGCATCCGCGGCGAGCGCGCCTAAGCAAGCTGCTGGCGACTGCACGACGCGCACAAACAAAAACGGCCCTTTTCAGGGCCACTACCACCTCTCGAGAGCGAGCAAAAACATTGTCGTCGTCGTCGTCAAGTCGTTCTTCCCCTCTCTTTTTTTTTTCCGGCGGACGGACGTACGTCGGTGTCCTCCTTCCCTTCCTTCCTTGGGCCGCCGCCGACCGTCAAAGCGCCCGCCCCCTTTCTCTCTTTTTGCCCCCCCCTCCTCGTCGCCCCCACCAAAACAACGCGACCTACACACACAACATCGCATCGAGAACGAAAAAACAACAACAAATAATAAGGGCCACTGCTGCTTGGCACAAAAACGACACGACACCAAATCATATGTTTGTGCGTGTGTGCGATATAATAATAATGTAAATTAAAAATATACACGTAATAACGTGTGGCCTCCTCTCTCTCTCGCTCAGCTACCGAAGGCGAGCCCACAATTCGCACCATTTCTGTGGCCGCCGTCCAGGCGACACACGCAGGACAGGGCCTCCTCTCTTTCGGCATGTTTCACAACCCGAAGCCAAATACAACAAAAAAAAAAAAAAAAAAAAAAAAAAAAAAAAGGCGGCCAAATCTGTAACATAACAAGCTTATCAATTTGTTTTCTTTGCGTGGCGTGGCCGCCAAAACAAGAGAACAACAACAAACCAAACCAAGACCACACTGCTGGGGCCGAACACCACAGTGTGTATACAACCAAAAACAACGGCGGGCGCGCGGCCGCGCTAGCGCTACTCCACGCACAACCCCCCCATCAAATCACGTCATACAACAAAAAGAGAGCGCGGGCGGGCGCGGCGGCCGCACCACACTCACCAGACACAGACCCACCCCCGCAACGGCGCGCAACACGCATTGCTATATAGATTTCTTTTCTTTTTCTTTCTGTGTGGCGCGGCAAAACAAAAACAAAAAGAGAGGCAAGCCAGGCGGCCACGCGCGCGGCGCTCCAAACAGCAACAAAACGAAAAAAACTACCAATACTACTAAACTACTTCCTCTCTCCCTGTCTCCTCTCCTCCTCCTCCCCCCACAGGCCCGCTGTAAACAGCAACACGACAACTCAGCTCCTCGGCAAACATGTGATGGCCCTGAGAAGGGCCGTTTTGGGCGGCAACGCGCGGCGACGACCGCGGCAGGCAGGACAGCCGCCGTGCCTGGCGGCGGCGACGCGCGCTTTGGGCTGCTCGCCACTGCGTGGGGGGGGGGGGGGACCGCAACCCAAACGGCTGCGCACTTTTCTCTCTGCTTTACTTCTTCTTCTTGGGCGACGCCTTCGCCTTCGACGGCGTCGTCGCCTTCTTGGGGCGGGGCGCCTTCGGCTTCTTCGTCGGAACCTTGGCAGCCTTCTTCGCCTTCGAGGGCGACTTGGCCTTGGCCGGCTTGGCCGCAGCAGCCTTCTTGGCCCCAGCGGGGGCGGCGGCGGCGCCGCCAGACGCCTTCTTGGCAGCGCCCGCCTTGCGCCCCGTAGCCGCCTTCACACCGCCAGCCTTCTTGGCGCCGGCAGCGCGGGCGCCCTTCTTCTCCTTGCTGGCCGCCGGAGCGGCGCGCCGCTTCTTGGCAGCGCCGGCGGCGCGCGCCTTGCCGCCCTCGGCCGAACCGCCGGCAGCTCCGCCTCCAGCCAGTTTAAACGAGCCGGACGCGCCCTTGCCCTTCGTCTGAACCAGCTCGCCGGCGACGACGGCCGACTTGAGGTACTTCTTGATAAACGGCGCCAGCTTCTCGGCGTCCAGCTTGTAGTGCGCCGCTATGTACTTCTTGATGGCCTGCAGCGACGACCCGCCGCGCTCCTTCAGGCTCTTGATGGCCGCCGTCACCATCTCAGAGGTGCGCGGGTGCGCAGGCTTGGCGCGCGGCTTCTTCGCAGACGCCGCCGCCGACTTGGCCTTCTTCGTCGTGCCCGTGGCCGCGGGGGCCGCAGCAGTCTCGTTCGTGGCCGCCTGATCCGCCATCTCCGTTCTTCACAGCAGAGGAAAGAGAAAAAAGAGCGACGACAAAAGCTGGCTGGCTGGCGCGCACGTACTACTCTGGTGTGTGTGCACGCGGGCGCAGAGCGGCAGGGAATAATCGCGGCGCGCCCGCGCACCGCCAGTGTCGCGAGCGGGCGCGGACGGCCAAGAGAGCGGCCGCCACTCTGCGCGCCGCCGCGCGCCGCCTCGCGCGCTTGCTACGCTCGCACGTCCGGCAGCGTGGCCGGCGTCGCCCCGCACCCGCGCCCACACCGCCCGCGCCATTCCGGCCACCAAGGATGGGGCTACCCGCTGGCCCGCTCGCGGCGCCCGCGCATCCCCACCGTCGTGCCGCAAAACGCCGCCAAAGTGCGCCTACCGCGCCAAACAGCCTGGCCACGCCCGCCGAGAATCGCCGCCCCCCGCCCGAATGCCGCCCCCACGACCCCACCCAACGTACCGGCACAGTGCCCAAACCTTCGGCAACGCCTCCACACCGCCGCCCAGCCCGCCCTCCCCAAACGGCCGGCGGCGCGCGCCCCCAAAGCCAAGCGTGCGGCGATGACGGGCGTGCAAACCCGGCACCACCGACCCATCGCCTCCCATCCGCCGCGTCCCGTGCGTGCGGCACCCACCTGCCGCCGTCGCCACCCCCCCGTACGCCAGCCTCTCACCCTCGCCCGCACACGTCCACGCAACACACACATTCCCGCCACGTCGCCACACAAAATTGTCCCGGCAAAAATGCCGCCGCGCGGCGCGCACCGCAGCCCGCCCCCAAACAGCCACGGAAAAAACCTGCACCACCCACACACACCCCACGCTACGGGACAAGGGCGTCCGCCCACCGCACGCCGGCACAAGCGCGCGCGCGCACACACACACACAGCAATAATTTGGGACGCGACACGCAAAACCGACGGGCGCCCTCTCCTCCTACGAGGCGCGGCGCGCTTCCCCTCGACAACCTTCGGGACAGGGGACACACACAGCCCACCGCCCCGGTACGCTACGCGTGTGTTTTCTTCTCTCTTTTCCTCTTTTTCTTCTCTTCTTGCTGCTTTCGGTGCTTCCTCGTCCTTTTCTTCGTTTCCTTCCGTTTCCCTTTTTCCCCCCGCCGACGCGCGCGACTACTCGACGCTAAACAACGTTCGGGGGGTCGGTAACGCGTTTCGTTTCTTCTTCTTCTTAAACAGCAAAACGTTACGTTTTTTTCATCGCAGCGCCCACACAGAGAGGCTTTCTCCCTCTCTCTTGTACGCGGCGTTTTCGGGCGCTACCAGACACCCCTTTTACGTTCGGTTAGGTTAGGTTAGGTTAGGTTGCGCGTTAGGTTAGGTTAAGGAGGGGCTGGGTTAGGTTTAGGGGGGCTAGGTTAGGTTAAGGTTAACACTTCTTCAGAGGTTAGGTTTAAGGGAGGGGTTTGGGGGTTAGGTTAACGGGTTCAACGCACGTTGGGGGGGTTGGGTTAGGTTAGGTTAGGGGTCAGGTTAGGTCACAACCACACGTTACAAAAAAAAAACGGCTCACACGCGTTCAGGGGGAACGTCACAGCGCCGTTACCCAGCCGACCACGTGCGCCGTTCGTTAAAGCGGGGGCCACGGGCACAGGGCGGTCCCCGGCTGCCCGTTAAAACTTACCAAGGGTTGCGGCGTCAACAACGGCTTCGTCTTGGCGCGCATACAGCGCCGGCTCCCACACAAACCGCCCGCTCGTTCCAGCCACAATTTCCCCGAAAAAGAGGGCGCGCCCACCCAACAGGCGCACACAAAACACCGGAAAAAACAACAACAAAAACAAACAGCACACACCGAAACGGGCGCGGCGGGCCCCGGCCACAAAACTGCAACACCCCCCGGCCACGGGCTACCGACCGTGGCACACACACACAAAACCCAACGGGCAATACCGGCCGCGCGACCAACCACGACGTTCGCCCCAAAAACACTACACTTACCGCCACCCACCCAGCCTCCCCATTTGCCACGCGTCACAACAGACAGTCGGCAACAGCAACGACAAAGACAAAACAGGGCAGCAGCACAGTCTGTCTGCTGCTGCCGCACCCCGAGCTCGCCGGTGCGGGCAAAACACACACACACACACACACACACACACACACACACACACACACACACACACACCCAAAGGCCATTCCTCTCGCTTTTGGTTTCCCCCCTTTGGGGCCGGCCCGGCCGTCCGGCCGTCCGTCCGTCCGTTCCTTCCACCCACCGCCTCCCCTCCAAAAAAAAAAAAAAAAAAGGGGGGGGGGGGGGCCGCCGCCAGCACAAACCACGACACACACCAGCCACAGCGGCGACCGCAGCCACGAAACGAGGGGGCCGCCTCATATTCGGACATACACTGAGGGAAACAACAAGAATACAAACCCAACAAGACAAGCGGCGGGACAAAAGAAAACAAACCGTCGACCAAGCGACTACCACCAAAAAAAATTGCACAAAGAGGACAGAAGGAACACACAAAACGGGACGACTGTTTCTCGTGTCACACGACGACGCGGCCGCTCGCCCCGCACCACAACATTACCCACCTTCCGTCCGTCCGTCTCGCCGCCGCCCAGCCAAAACAAAACGCGCTCCCCCTCTCTCCACAACCACGCGCCGCGGCAACCGCCCGCCAACGCCCTCTCCTGGCCGCAGCAACCCGCCGCCGCCAGGGGGCGCGCGCACACCGCCAACTTCGCGGCCGGCCGCTGCTCACAAAGCAAAACGCGCCGCGCTCAAAACTCCGCCAAACAACGGAACTCGTATCGTCATATCTCTCCTCTGTTGGTGGGTTTTTCTTTCCTCTCTTTCTTTCTTTGCCTTTCCTCTACTCTCTTCCTGTTCCCCAAGCGACAACGACAACCCAAAAAAAGAAAAAAACACCACCGCCCTCCGCAAAAGTAGCACGTCACCCACAGCCGAAAAACGCCACCAAATTCCCGGGCCGCCTGCCTCCTCTCCCAGCCCCCATATATCCGAGCAACGCCGCGTCATATCGCCCCCCCCCATCTCCGACGACGCGCACCCTCGCTCACAGCCAGCCCGCCCACGTATGTATATTCGACGCCACACACACACACACAGAGACGCAAACCGCACAACAAAATTTGGCATCGCCATCGAAATAGGACAGTAATTAAAAAAATAAATAAAAAGGAACAAACAAGCCAAAACGGACACACAGAGGGCACGACAGACAATCCCGCTCTTCGGCTACAGACACATGTGGTGGCCCTGAAAAGGGCCGTTTTTGTTTCCGTGCACCCCCAAAGCACAGAGGCGGCAGCTTCTTTTTTTTTTTTCGCCAATCACAGGAGAAAACAAGCCAGCCGACCGCTCTACTTCGAGCTCGTGTACTTGGTCACCGCCTTGGTGCCCTCGCTCACGGCGTGCTTGGCCAGCTCGCCGGGCAGCAACAGCCGCACAGCGGTCTGGATCTCGCGGGACGTGATCGTCGACCGCTTGTTGTAGTGCGCCAGGCGCGACGCCTCGGCAGCAATGCGCTCGAAAATGTCGTTCACAAAGCTGTTCATGATGCTCATCGCCTTCGACGAGATGCCCGTGTCAGGGTGCACCTGCTTCAGCACCTTGTAAATGTAGATGGCATAGCTCTCCTTCCTCTTGCGCTTCTTCTTCTTGTCGCCCTTCGAGATATTCTTCTGCGCCTTGCCCGCCTTCTTCGCGGCCTTTCCACTAGTCTTGGGCGGCATCTCGGTCAGCGACAGCGATCCGTACCGTACAGCTCAGCTCAGCGTCTCTCAGCACAGTGGCCCGCTGCGCGCCCGCCGCGCGCCCTTTATAAAAGCTCGCCCGCTTCCCACCGCCGACCAATGGGGAGCGCGCGCAACCGGCCGCCGCACCCGAGGCCATAAAGGGGGGCGACCCGCCGCCAGCCGCGTTCACTCAGCTGCTCGACTCGACTCGCTGCGGGTCGGATCTTCGCTACTACAGCTCTCGTCTCGCACCGACTTCCACAACCAGCCATGTCCGGACGCGGAAAGGGCGGCAAAGTCAAGGGAAAGTCAAAGTCCCGCTCCAGCCGGGCAGGACTCCAGTTCCCGGTCGGCAGAATCCACAGGCTGCTGCGAAAGGGAAACTACGCCGAGCGCGTCGGCGCCGGAGCGCCAGTCTACCTGGCCGCCGTCATGGAGTACCTCGCCGCTGAGGTGCTCGAGTTGGCCGGCAACGCGGCGCGCGACAACAAGAAGACGCGCATCATCCCGCGCCACCTCCAGCTCGCCATCCGCAACGACGAGGAGCTCAACAAGCTCCTGTCGGGCGTCACCATCGCACAGGGCGGTGTCCTGCCCAACATCCAGGCCGTCCTGCTGCCAAAGAAGACCGAGAAGAAGGCATAAGCAGCCAGCCTCCCCCTCCCTCGTGGTCGCAAAGCGCGCGCCGTGCCGTGCCGTGTCGTGTGGTGGTGCCAGTCTCCTGGCACCCCACCCCACCCCACCCACCCGCGCGCCGCGGTCTGTGCACAATCGGCCCTTTTCAGGGCCACCATACACCTTTCGGCAAACAGAGCAAAATTCGGTCGTCCGTCTACTACTGAAACCTAACCTAACCTACGCTACGCTTGGGGGGCGGCGCGAGTATCGCGGCTTCACACGCACCCCCGGCCGCCCGTCACAGGTCCTGCCCACAAACAAACAGACCACGGCGACGGAAAAACAAACAAAAAAAGACCAGACCAGCACAAAAGAAACACTAGTATATGCACGCTACTAGAGGTAGGGGGCGCCCGCGTCAGCACACGCCGCTTTTACCCCCCTCTCTCCCTCCTCTTGTCTTTTGCCCCCCCGTTGCCGACAGTGTGGCGCGGCGCACACACAACCGCGGGGGCAACAAACGCGAGGAGAGCCACGAAATCAAAAACAGCGGCTGCTGGCTGGCTGGCCGCCGCGCGTCTTCGGAAGGGACGCCACACACTCTTTTCTTTTTCTTTTCTCGCCGTCCTTTCTTTCTTTACCACCAATCCCTCCCTCCTCTCTCTCGGCCGCATCCCACACACACCGGGCACCATCCGTCGCAACAGCAACCACATCACACGCTCGCTCGCGAAAACAATAATAAAATACGAAAAGGGCCCCCCCCAAAACACACAACTAAAATATATAATATCTAACGGAGGAAACACCTCCTCTCTCTCAACAAAAAACAACAAACGACGACACGACTACAACTTTGCACTTTCTCTCGAACACAAGTGTGGTGGCCCTGAAAAGGGCCGTTTTGTCGCCTCCTCCTCCTTTCCCCGCCCACCCGCGCCTTCCGCCCTGCCACAGACAAGACGGACGCGCGCGGGGGGGAACACTGTTTGTTGTTCTCTTTTTCGTTCGCCCCCATGGCAGTGGCAGGCAGGGAAAAGAGCCGCAAAAACCGACAGACGGGGACGCTGCCTTAACCGCCGAAACCGTACAGGGTGCGCCCCTGCCTCTTCAGGGCGTACACCACGTCCATGGCGGTCACCGTCTTGCGCTTCGCGTGCTCCGTGTACGTCACCGCGTCGCGGATCACGTTCTCCAGGAACACCTTCAGCACGCCGCGCGTCTCCTCGTAGATCAGACCGGAGATGCGCTTCACGCCGCCTCGGCGCGCCAGGCGGCGGATCGCCGGCTTCGTGATGCCCTGGATGTTGTCACGCAGCACCTTGCGGTGCCGCTTGGCGCCACCCTTGCCGAGCCCCTTTCCTCCCTTGCCGCGGCCAGTCATCTTCTTCCTACGGTCGGTCGGCTAAAAAAACAGCTAGTGTGTCTCAGGCAGCGGCGCGACGGCTCCTCTCCTCACGCTGGCGAGTCAGCTACAAACACGGCCCGGCCGGCGCCGGCCCCCCTATATAGACTCTGGCCGCCTTCCCCCACCACGCCGCACCGAGGGCATATAAGCGCGCGCCGCGCCCGCGCCCGCGCTACAGTTTTCGCCGAGAGGCCGTCCCGCACGCACCCTCGCCCGCTCGCTCGCTCCGTTCTCGTCCGACATGGCCCGCACAAAGCAGACGGCCCGCAAGTCCACCGGCGGAAAGGCGCCGCGCAAACAGCTCGCCACCAAGGCGGCGAGGAAGAGCGCGCCCGCCACCGGCGGCGTCAAGAAGCCCCACCGCTACCGGCCCGGCACCGTCGCGCTCCGAGAAATCAGGCGCTACCAAAAGAGCACCGAGCTGCTCATCCGCAAGCTGCCCTTCCAGCGCCTCGTGCGAGAGATCGCACAGGACTTCAAGACCGACCTGCGCTTCCAGAGCTCCGCCGTCATGGCGCTGCAGGAAGCCAGCGAGGCCTACCTCGTCGGCCTCTTCGAAGACACCAACCTGTGCGCCATCCACGCCAAGCGCGTCACCATCATGCCCAAGGACATCCAGCTGGCGCGCCGCATCCGCGGCGAGCGCGCCTAAGCAAGCTGCTGGCGACTGCACGACGCGCACAAACAAAAACGGCCCTTTTCAGGGCCACTACCACCTCTCGAGAGCGAGCAAAAACATTGTCGTCGTCGTCAAGTCGTTCTTCCCCTCTCTTTTTTTTCCGGCGGACGGACGTACGTCGGTGTCCTCCTTCCTTCCTTCCTTGGGCCGCCGCCGACCGTCAAAGCGCCCGCCCCCTTTCTCTCTTTTTGCCCCCCCCTCCTCGTCGCCCCCACCAAAACAACGCGACCTACACACACAACATCGCATCGAGAACGAAAAAACAACAACAAATAATAAGGGCCACTGCTGCTTGGCACAAAAACGACACGACACCAAATCATATGTTTGTGCGTGTGTGCGATATAATAATAATGTAAATTAAAAATATACACGTAATAACGTGTGGCCTCCTCTCTCTCTCGCTCAGCTACCGAAGGCGAGCCCACAATTCGCACCATTTCTGTGGCCGCCGTCCAGGCGACACACGCAGGGACAGGGCCTCCTCTCTTTCGGCATGTTTCACAACCCGAAGCCAAATACAACAAAAAAAAAAAAAAAGGCGGCCAAATCTGTAACATAACAACAAGCTTATCAATTTGTTTTCTTTGCGTGGCGTGGCCGCCAAAACAAGAGAACAACAACAAACCAAACCAAGACCACACTGCTGGGGCCGAACACCACAGTGTGTATACAACCAAAAACAACGGCGGGCGCGCGGCCGCGCTAGCGCTACTCCACGCACAACCCCCCCATCAAATCACGTCATACAACAAAAAGAGAGCGCGGGCGGGCGCGGCGGCCGCACCACACTCACCAGACACAGACCCACCCCCGCAACGGCGCGCAACACGCATTGCTATATAGATTTCTTTTCTTTTTCTTTCTGTGTGGCGCGGCAAAACAAAAACAAAAAGAGAGGCAAGCCAGGCGGCCACGCGCGCGGCGCTCCAAACAGCAACAAAACGAAAAAACTACCAATACTAAAACTACTCCTCTCTCCCTGCTCTCTGTCTCCTCCCCCCACAGGCCCGCTGTAAACAGCAACACGACAACTCAGCTCCTCGGCAAACATGTGATGGCCCTGAGAAGGGCCGTTTTGGGCGGCAACGCGCGGCGACGACCGCGGCAGGCAGGACAGCCGCCGTGCCTGGCGGCGGCGACGCGCGCTTTGGGCTGCTCGCCACTGCGTGGGGGGGACCGCAACCCAAACGGCTGCGCACTTTTCTCTCTGCTTTACTTCTTCTTCTTGGGCGACGCCTTCGCCTTCGACGGCGTCGTCGCCTTCTTGGGGCGGGGCGCCTTCGGCTTCTTCGTCGGAACCTTGGCAGCCTTCTTCGCCTTCGAGGGCGACTTGGCCTTGGCCGGCTTGGCCGCAGCAGCCTTCTTGGCCCCAGCGGGGGCGGCGGCGGCGCCGCCAGACGCCTTCTTGGCAGCGCCCGCCTTGCGCCCCGTAGCCGCCTTCACACCGCCAGCCTTCTTGGCGCCGGCAGCGCGGGCGCCCTTCTTCTCCTTGCTGGCCGCCGGAGCGGCGCGCCGCTTCTTGGCAGCGCCGGCGGCGCGCGCCTTGCCGCCCTCGGCCGAACCGCCGGCAGCTCCGCCTCCAGCCAGTTTAAACGAGCCGGACGCGCCCTTGCCCTTCGTCTGAACCAGCTCGCCGGCGACGACGGCCGACTTGAGGTACTTCTTGATAAACGGCGCCAGCTTCTCGGCGTCCAGCTTGTAGTGCGCCGCTATGTACTTCTTGATGGCCTGCAGCGACGACCCGCCGCGCTCCTTCAGGCTCTTGATGGCCGCCGTCACCATCTCAGAGGTGCGCGGGTGCGCAGGCTTGGCGCGCGGCTTCTTCGCAGACGCCGCCGCCGACTTGGCCTTCTTCGTCGTGCCCGTGGCCGCGGGGGCCGCAGCAGTCTCGTTCGTGGCCGCCTGATCCGCCATCTCCGTTCTTCACAGCAGAGGAAAGAGAAAAAAGAGCGACGACAAAAGCTGGCTGGCTGGCGCGCACGTACTACTCTGGTGTGTGTGCACGCGGGCTGGCGCGCACGTACTACTCTGGTGTGTGTGCACGCGGGCGCAGAGCGGCAGGGAATAATCGCGGCGCGCCCGCGCACCGCCAGTGTCGCGAGCGGGCGCGGACGGCCAAGAGAGCGGCCGCCACTCTGCGCGCCGCCGCGCGCCGCCTCGCGCGCTTGCTACGCTCGCACGTCCGGCAGCGTGGCCGGCGTCGCCCCGCACCCGCGCCCACACCGCCCGCGCCATTCCGGCCACCAAGGATGGGGCTACCCGCTGGCCCGCTCGCGGCGCCCGCGCATCCCCACCGTCGTGCCGCAAAACGCCGCCAAAGTGCGCCTACCGCGCCAAACAGCCTGGCCACGCCCGCCGAGAATCGCCGCCCCCGCCCGAATGCCGCCCCCACGACCCCACCCAACGTACCGGCACAGTGCCCAAACCTTCGGCAACGCCTCCACACCGCCGCCCAGCCCGCCCTCCCCAAACGGCCGGCGGCGCGCGCCCCCAAAGCCAAGCGTGCGGCGATGACGGGCGTGCAAACCCGGCACCACCGACCCATCGCCTCCCATCCGCCGCGTCCCGTGCGTGCGGCACCCACCTGCCGCCGTCGCCACCCCCCCGTACGCCAGCCTCTCACCCTCGCCCGCACACGTCCACGCAACACACACATTCCCGCCACGTCGCCACACAAAATTGTCCCGGCAAAAATGCCGCCGCGCGGCGCGCACCGCAGCCCGCCCCCAAACAGCCACGGAAAAAACCTGCACCACCCACACACACCCCACGCTACGGGACAAGGGCGTCCGCCCACCGCACGCCGGCACAAGCGCGCGCGCGCACACACACACACAGCAATAATTTGGGACGCGACACGCAAAACCGACGGGCGCCCTCTCCTCCTACGAGGCGCGGCGCGCTTCCCCTCGACAACCTTCGGGACAGGGGACACACACAGCCCACCGCCCCGGTACGCTACGCGTGTGTTTTCTTCTCTCTTTTCCTCTTTTTCTTCTCTTCTTGCTGCTTTCGGTGCTTCCTCGTCCTTTTCTTCGTTTCCTTCCGTTTCCCTTTTTCCCCCCGCCGACGCGCGCGACTACTCGACGCTAAACAACGTTCGGGGGGTCGGTAACGCGTTTCGTTTCTTCTTCTTCTTAAACAGCAAAACGTTACGTTTTTTTCATCGCAGCGCCCACACAGAGAGGCTTTCTCCCTCTCTCTTGTACGCGGCGTTTTCGGGCGCTACCAGACACCCCTTTTACGTTCGGTTAGGTTAGGTTAGGTTAGGTTGCGCGTTAGGTTAGGTTAAGGAGGGGCTGGGTTAGGTTTAGGGGGGCTAGGTTAGGTTAACACTTCTTCAGAGGTTAGGTTTAAGGGAGGGGTTTGGGGGTTAGGTTAACGGGTTCAACGCACGTTGGGGGGGTTGGGTTAGGTTAGGTTAGGGGTCAGGTTAGGTCACAACCACACGTTACAAAAAAAAAACGGCTCACACGCGTTCAGGGGGAACGTCACAGCGCCGTTACCCAGCCGACCACGTGCGCCGTTCGTTAAAGCGGGGGCCACGGGCACAGGGCGGTCCCCGGCTGCCCGTTAAAACTTACCAAGGGTTGCGGCGTCAACAACGGCTTCGTCTTGGCGCGCATACAGCGCCGGCTCCCACACAAACCGCCCGCTCGTTCCAGCCACAATTTCCCCGAAAAAGAGGGCGCGCCCACCCAACAGGCGCACACAAAACACCGGAAAAAACAACAACAAAAACAAACAGCACACACCGAAACGGGCGCGGCGGGCCCCGGCCACAAAACTGCAACACCCCCCGGCCACGGGCTACCGACCGTGGCACACACACACAAAACCCAACGGGCAATACCGGCCGCGCGACCAACCACGACGTTCGCCCCAAAAACACTACACTTACCGCCACCCACCCAGCCTCCCCATTTGCCACGCGTCACAACAGACAGTCGGCAACAGCAACGACAAAGACAAAACAGGGCAGCAGCACAGTCTGTCTGCTGCTGCCGCACCCCGAGCTCGCCGGTGCGGGCAAAACACACACACACACACACACACACACACACACACACACACACACACACACACCCAAAGGCCATTCCTCTCGCTTTTGGTTTCCCCCCTTTGGGGCCGGCCCGGCCGTCCGGCCGTCCGTCCGTCCGTTCCTTCCACCCACCGCCTCCCCTCCAAAAAAAAAAAAAAAAAAGGGGGGGGGGGGGGGGCCGCCGCCAGCACAAACCACGACACACACCAGCCACAGCGGCGACCGCAGCCACGAAACGAGGGGGCCGCCTCATATTCGGACATACACTGAGGGAAACAACAAGAATACAAACCCAACAAGACAAGCGGCGGGACAAAAGAAAACAAACCGTCGACCAAGCGACTACCACCAAAAAAAATTGCACAAAGAGGACAGAAGGAACACACAAAACGGGACGACTGTTTCTCGTGTCACACGACGACGCGGCCGCTCGCCCGCACCACAACATTACCCACCTTCCGTCCGTCCGTCTCGCCGCCGCCCAGCCAAAACAAAACGCGCTCCCCCTCTCTCCACAACCACGCGCCGCGGCAACCGCCCGCCAACGCCCTCTCCTGGCCGCAGCAACCCGCCGCCGCCAGGGGGCGCGCGCACACCGCCAACTTCGCGGCCGGCCGCTGCTCACAAAGCAAAACGCGCCGCGCTCAAAACTCCGCCAAACAACGGAACTCGTATCGTCATATCTCTCCTCTGTTGGTGGGTTTTTCTTTCCTCTCTTTCTTTCTTTGCCTTTCCTCTACTCTCTTCCTGTTCCCCAAGCGACAACGACAACCCAAAAAAAGAAAAAAACACCACCGCCCTCCGCAAAAGTAGCACGTCACCCACAGCCGAAAAACGCCACCAAATTCCCGGGCCGCCTGCCTCCTCTCCCAGCCCCCATATATCCGAGCAACGCCGCGTCATATCGCCCCCCCCCATCTCCGACGACGCGCACCCTCGCTCACAGCCAGCCCGCCCACGTATGTATATTCGACGCCACACACAGAGACGCAAACCGCACAACAAAATTTGGCATCGCCATCGAAATAGGACAGTAATTAAAAAAATAAATAAAAAGGAACAAACAAGCCAAAACGGACACACAGAGGGCACGACAGACAATCCCGCTCTTCGGCTACAGACACATGTGGTGGCCCTGAAAAGGGCCGTTTTTGTTTCCGTGCACCCCCAAAGCACAGAGGCGGCAGCTTCTTTTTTTTTTTTCGCCAATCACAGGAGAAAACAAGCCAGCCGACCGCTCTACTTCGAGCTCGTGTACTTGGTCACCGCCTTGGTGCCCTCGCTCACGGCGTGCTTGGCCAGCTCGCCGGGCAGCAACAGCCGCACAGCGGTCTGGATCTCGCGGGACGTGATCGTCGACCGCTTGTTGTAGTGCGCCAGGCGCGACGCCTCGGCAGCAATGCGCTCGAAAATGTCGTTCACAAAGCTGTTCATGATGCTCATCGCCTTCGACGAGATGCCCGTGTCAGGGTGCACCTGCTTCAGCACCTTGTAAATGTAGATGGCATAGCTCTCCTTCCTCTTGCGCTTCTTCTTCTTGTCGCCCTTCGAGATATTCTTCTGCGCCTTGCCCGCCTTCTTCGCGGCCTTTCCACTAGTCTTGGGCGGCATCTCGGTCAGCGACAGCGATCCGTACCGTACAGCTCAGCTCAGCGTCTCTCAGCACAGTGGCCCGCTGCGCGCCCGCCGCGCGCCCTTTATAAAAGCTCGCCCGCTTCCCACCGCCGACCAATGGGGAGCGCGCGCAACCGGCCGCCGCACCCGAGGCCATAAAGGGGGGCGACCCGCCGCCAGCCGCGTTCACTCAGCTGCTCGACTCGACTCGCTGCGGGTCGGATCTTCGCTACTACAGCTCTCGTCTCGCACCGACTTCCACAACCAGCCATGTCCGGACGCGGAAAGGGCGGCAAAGTCAAGGGAAAGTCAAAGTCCCGCTCCAGCCGGGCAGGACTCCAGTTCCCGGTCGGCAGAATCCACAGGCTGCTGCGAAAGGGAAACTACGCCGAGCGCGTCGGCGCCGGAGCGCCAGTCTACCTGGCCGCCGTCATGGAGTACCTCGCCGCTGAGGTGCTCGAGTTGGCCGGCAACGCGGCGCGCGACAACAAGAAGACGCGCATCATCCCGCGCCACCTCCAGCTCGCCATCCGCAACGACGAGGAGCTCAACAAGCTCCTGTCGGGCGTCACCATCGCACAGGGCGGTGTCCTGCCCAACATCCAGGCCGTCCTGCTGCCAAAGAAGACCGAGAAGAAGGCATAAGCAGCCAGCCTCCCCCTCCCTCGTGGTCGCAAAGCGCGCGCCGTGCCGTGCCGTGTCGTGTGGTGGTGCCAGTCTCCTGGCACCCCACCCCACCCCACCCACCCGCGCGCCGCGGTCTGTGCACAATCGGCCCTTTTCAGGGCCACCATACACCTTTCGGCAAACAGAGCAAAATTCGGTCGTCCGTCTACTACTGAAACCTAACCTAACCTACGCTACGCTTGGGGGGCGGCGCGAGTATCGCGGCTTCACACGCACCCCCGGCCGCCCGTCACAGGTCCTGCCCACAAACAGACCACGGCGACGGAAAAACAAACAAAAAAAGACCAGACCAGCACAAAAGAAACACTAGTATATGCACGCTACTAGAGGTAGGGGGCGCCCGCGTCAGCACACGCCGCTTTTACCCCCCTCTCTCCCTCCTCTTGTGGTTTCTTTTGCCCCCCCGTTGCCGACAGTGTGGCGCGGCGCACACACAACCGCGGGGGCAACAAACGCGAGGAGAGCCACGAAATCAAAAACAGCGGCTGCTGGCTGGCTGGCCGCCGCGCGTCTTCGGAAGGGACGCCACACACTCTTTTCTTTTTCTTTTCTCGCCGTCCTTTCTTTCTTTACCACCAATCCCTCCCTCCTCTCTCTCGGCCGCATCCCACACACACCGGGCACCATCCGTCGCAACAGCAACCACATCACACGCTCGCTCGCGAAAACAATAATAAAATACGAAAAGGGCCCCCCCAAAACACACAACTAAAATATATAATATCTAACGGAGGAAACACCTCCTCTCTCTCAACAAAAAACAACAAACGACGACACGACTACAACTTTGCACTTTCTCTCGAACACAAGTGTGGTGGCCCTGAAAAGGGCCGTTTTGTCGCCTCCTCCTCCTTTCCCCGCCCACCCGCGCCTTCCGCCCTGCCACAACAGACAAGACGGACGCGCGCGGGGGGGAACACTGTTTGTTGTTCTCTTTTTCGTTCGCCCCCATGGCAGTGGCAGGCAGGGAAAAGAGCCGCAAAAACCGACAGACGGGGACGCTGCCTTAACCGCCGAAACCGTACAGGGTGCGCCCCTGCCTCTTCAGGGCGTACACCACGTCCATGGCGGTCACCGTCTTGCGCTTCGCGTGCTCCGTGTACGTCACCGCGTCGCGGATCACGTTCTCCAGGAACACCTTCAGCACGCCGCGCGTCTCCTCGTAGATCAGACCGGAGATGCGCTTCACGCCGCCTCGGCGCGCCAGGCGGCGGATCGCCGGCTTCGTGATGCCCTGGATGTTGTCACGCAGCACCTTGCGGTGCCGCTTGGCGCCACCCTTGCCGAGCCCCTTTCCTCCCTTGCCGCGGCCAGTCATCTTCTTCCTACGGTCGGTCGGCTAAAAAAACAGCTAGTGTGTCTCAGGCAGCGGCGCGACGGCTCCTCTCCTCACGCTGGCGAGTCAGCTACAAACACGGCCCGGCCGGCGCCGGCCCCCCTATATAGACTCTGGCCGCCTTCCCCCACCACGCCGCACCGAGGGCATATAAGCGCGCGCCGCGCCCGCGCCCGCGCTACAGTCGAGTGCGCGATGTCAGAGGAAGTGGACGTACGTACTGCGAAGGGTGTGGCGGATCGCTGTCCGGCCGAGCTTGCTCGGTCGGCGGCCCCATCCGGCCCCCCACCTAAGACGGCCCAGGCAACGACCACGGACGATGCTATGGATTGCGGATTGGAAGCAATACACGCGCCATTGCCTGAATCTGACGACGAACACACGGGACGTCAGGGAAGTTCCACGATGTCTCGTCGGCAGAAGAGGAGACCAGCGACTACATCAGGAAGCACGCGAGTCCCCACGACAGGAAAAAAGGCGCGTCAGGAAGCGGTTATAGACGACGACGGCTTCGAACTCGTCCGACGACCCGCAAAACCCGCACATATGAGGACGTCGACACAAGTACCGACGACCAACGCGTTCGCGGAATTGGCGGAAGGGGTGGAAGTACCAGCCAGGAAGTCAGAAGCTAAACCACCCCCGATCGTCGTGCAGCATGCGGACGACTATGATGTCCTTTACAAACTTCTTATCCGAATGGTGGGACAGGACAACGTAGTCATCAAGCCAGCGGGTAATGACCTATACAAGGTCACACTCAAAACGGCGGATGACTATAGGGCCGTCACAGCGAAGTTTGGGGCGCTTGATAAACCCTTCTATACCTTTCCCTCTGCCGCAGACAAAACACTGAAGATTGTTTTCCGAGGCCTGCCCAGAAATTACAGTCTGGAGCATATAAAACAACAACTGTCGGACATGGGGTATGGATTTGGACTCCGCTCCGTAACACGACTGAACTCAAGAAGAACGAGGAAAGAGACACCACTGGTTCTGGTTGTCACCTGCGACATACCTCACAACAGGGGTCTCTGGCAAGTCACTAGGATCGCTGCGACACCTGTCACAACGGAAAAACTCAGATCGAAGCGGGGTGAACCACAGTGCTACAACTGTCAAACTGTGGGTCACGTCGCCCGATTCTGCTCACTGCCGCCGCGCTGCGTGAAATGCGCGGGAGAACACGCCAGCAGAGAATGCACACGGAAGAAAGAAGACGGCCCACCCAAGTGCGTTGGTTGTGGTGGGGACCACGTCGCCTCCTACCGTGGATGCTCCGTATTTCTCCGGGCTGCGGCAAAGAGCCGCGGACAACGTCCTGGGGCTACTAAGAAACCAGCAACAGTACGCCCAGGCGTCAGCTATGCGGCTGCAACGGCAAACGCAACAACTGACAAGAGACCAGAACCTGCAAAGGAGAAGAAATCCAACAAGACAAGGAATCAGACTGCACCTCGACAGCAGAACGGAGGAGAAAATGGCACAACTCAGCCTTCTACCAGCAGTGAACGTACTCGGGAGCAGCGTGACCGCACACGCCAGGCACGAGAGGAAAGCGTCAAAACAGCACCTCCGAGTAGTTCACCAACTGTTTCTGCAACTTCACGGGAGACTACCCCACACCTGGAGGATATGGTCACTCTTCTCCATGAGCTGAGGGACCTCATCAAGGAAATACCGCGGCAAATCACAGCCGCCGTCACTGCAGCCATCCAGGCAATCTCCGCTGGATCTACATTCCCACGTAATGGCCCGTAGTCAAAGAGGACTCACAATCGCCGCGTGGAATGCTAAAGGCGTCCGCACTAAGGAAGGTGAATTCCGACAATTTCTCAGGGAGGAAGCGGTTGACGTGTGCCTAGTCAACGAAACCTTCCTCAAGCCGGGGGTCCACGTCCGCGCCGCAAATTATGCATGCTACCGGACAGACCGACCAACGCATGGGGGCGGAACAGCTGTCTATGTCCGCACATCTCTGGCCCACCATCGAGTCCAGCTACCTCCGCTACAAGCTATGGAAGCCACAGCTGTAGCGGTTGACACAACCATCGGCAGGATCACTTTCGTGGCAGTATACAGAAAACCAAAGACTGCTGTACAACCTGCAGACGTCGCAACATTAATGTCACCCTCTGGCAAGGTCTTTGCAGCGGGTGACTTTAATGCTAAACATCATCTATGGAATTCCCGCGTCATCAACAACAAAGGACGACACCTACTGCGGGAAGCTCAACGCCATGACGCCATGATAATAGGCCCACATGATCCGACCCACTTCCCCGAAAATGGTGGACAACCGGACGTCATTGACGTTGCGTTGATCAAGGGGGTACCGCACGTCATATCCGCCAGCACACGCAACGTACTTTCCTCTGATCATGTGCCAGTCGTCTTTGAAGTCGACGTAGATGCAGAGCCTCTGAAGAGGAGAGGACTACACACCAACAACACGAACTGGGACCGATACAGAGAACTCTTAGGGAGCAGCCTTCAAAATACACCTATGGTAGAAGATACCGGAGTCCAAGATAACGTCCGCATCTTCACAGACAACGCTATCCAGGCAGTGAAACGGGCCACACCTCGCCAGAGGAGAGATCCACCAGATCGATCTAGGCAGCTACCACCGGATATTCTGGCAATGATAACAGCCAAAAACCGCATATTCAGGGAATGGCAACTTACCCGCAACCCTGCCACGAAGCGAGCTGTAAACAGACTACAGCGGGAAATCAAAGCAGCAGTAACCGCACACCGCCACCAAGAATGGTCAAACAAGCTCGCCACACTACGTGTCGATGATGGTTCTGGTTGGAAGGCCACCCAGAAGTTTCTACGACGACGACAGAAGATACCACCGCTGCAGGTTGGCCCTACGACCGTCAGCGCTCCAGAAGACAAGGCCAACGCCATCGCCGACGTCTTCGAAGCAAACTTCACACCAGTACAGGACCCAATCGATCTCGATCATGTACGACTGGTCCAGCAACGGCTACCGATCTACCTTAACGCCGTAGAGGAGGGAGAACCTATAGCAGAAGTTAGCCCAGAAGAGGTGTCCACGATATTACGTCGCCTCAACAAACGAAAAGCTGGAGGCCCCGACCAGCTCTCTAATGAAATGCTCCGACAGATGCCCCCAGAAGCCTCAACGCACCTCGCAGCAACATTCACCACCATCATGAGAACGGGAGATTACCCCCAGGCCTGGAAACATGCCGAAGTAATCCCTGTACCTAAACCGGGGAAGGACCATCGCCAACCCAGTAATTATCGGCCCATCAGCCTCCTACCAGCAATCAGCAAAGTGTTCGAGAGAGTATACCTGAAGAGACTCATGGACCACATCCGGCAAGAAAACATCCTTCCAGATGAACAATGTGGCTTCCGACCAGGACATGCCACTACTCACCAGCTGCTCCGGTTAGTAGAAGAGGCCCTCGACGCGACTGAACGTCGGGAATACTTTGGGGCGGTGTTCCTCGACGTTTCGAGAGCATTTGACTCCGTTTGGCATGAAGGCTTACTCTACAAGCTACTAGTGCTTGGACTGCCCCTGCCACACGTCCGACTCATTCGGTCGTACCTTCAAGACAGGACGTTCCAAGTGCGCACTGAGGAACTCTCGACAAGAAGACCCATTCGAGCTGGAGTCCCCCAAGGCTCTGTCTTGGGACCAATACTGTACATATTGTACACAGCCGACATGCCACGGATAGATAGGGTGCACCTCGCACTATACGCTGATGATACGGCGATCTTCTCCAGAAGCATGAGCGCACGTACGTTAGGTAGTCGGCTCCAACGAGCGTCAGACGAGCTGACTCAATGGGCCACCAAATGGAGGCTCAGCTTCAATGGAGCGAAGACTCAAACACTCATCATCGCCAGGAAACGTGTTCCAGTTGACCTGCCACGACTCTCGGTACGAGGCACAGCCGTTCCATGGGGCAAAACGGCTAAGTACCTGGGAGTGACACTGGACAAGCAGCTTACCTGGAAGCAACACGTCGACGACATCATCGGCAAAGCCAGAGGACGGATGAGGGACCTCTACCCGTTTCTCAACCCGACCTCCGCTCTGCCACCTCAGCTTGGTGTGGCCATCTACACCACACTCATCCGCCCCATCTTCGAGTATGCGGCGGTCGTCTGGGGGAACGCTGCGAATACGCACATCAGAAGGCTTCAGGGCCTCCAAAACAGGATTCTACGTCTCGCACTCCACCTTCCACGAGATTTTCCGACCGAAGATCTCCTTCGCGTCACAAACATACCACCTATCCGAGCCAGATTCCGGCAGGCTGCGAAGCTATTCTACCAGAAAGCTGCACGGTCGCCGAACGCTCTCATTCGTGCACTTGGCCATAGAGTGCAACGACTGAATGCTACTAGATGGCCCCACCTGCTCCGCTTCGACTAGGAGCGGAATGCACACATAGGATCAACAAGACAATGCAAACCGCAAGGACGACCAAAACGCCAGGAAAAAAGACACCACAACCAGATATTATGGAGGCGTAGCTCACCAGCTTGAACTCCACCGCACATCGGAAACCCATCTGTTTCCGTCATTTGCACGAGTGTGTGTGCGCCCGCGCTACAGTTTTCGCCGAGAGGCCGTCCCGCACGCACCCTCGCCCGCTCGCTCGCTCCGCCGTTCTCGTCCGACATGGCCCGCACAAAGCAGACGGCCCGCAAGTCCACCGGCGGAAAGGCGCCGCGCAAACAGCTCGCCACCAAGGCGGCGAGGAAGAGCGCGCCCGCCACCGGCGGCGTCAAGAAGCCCCACCGCTACCGGCCCGGCACCGTCGCGCTCCGAGAAATCAGGCGCTACCAAAAGAGCACCGAGCTGCTCATCCGCAAGCTGCCCTTCCAGCGCCTCGTGCGAGAGATCGCACAGGACTTCAAGACCGACCTGCGCTTCCAGAGCTCCGCCGTCATGGCGCTGCAGGAAGCCAGCGAGGCCTACCTCGTCGGCCTCTTCGAAGACACCAACCTGTGCGCCATCCACGCCAAGCGCGTCACCATCATGCCCAAGGACATCCAGCTGGCGCGCCGCATCCGCGGCGAGCGCGCCTAAGCAAGCTGCTGGCGACTGCACGACGCGCACAAACAAAAACGGCCCTTTTCAGGGCCACTACCACCTCTCGAGAGCGAGCAAAAACATTGTCGTCGTCGTCGTCAAGTCGTTCTTCCCCTCTCTTTTTTTTTTCCGGCGGACGGACGTACGTCGGTGTCCTCCTTCCCTTCCTTCCTTGGGCCGCCGCCGACCGTCAAAGCGCCCGCCCCCTTTCTCTCTTTTTGCCCCCCCCTCCTCGTCGCCCCCACCAAAACAACGCGACCTACACACACAACATCGCATCGAGAACGAAAAAACAACAACAAATAATAAGGGCCACTGCTGCTTGGCACAAAAACGACACGACACCAAATCATATGTTTGTGCGTGTGTGCGATATAATAATAATGTAAATTAAAAATATACACGTAATAACGTGTGGCCTCCTCTCTCTCTCGCTCAGCTACCGAAGGCGAGCCCACAATTCGCACCATTTCTGTGGCCGCCGTCCAGGCGACACACGCAGGACAGGGCCTCCTCTCTTTCGGCATGTTTCACAACCCGAAGCCAAATACAACAAAAAAAAAAAAAAAAAAAAAAAAAAAAAAAAAGGCGGCCAAATCTGTAACATAACAAGCTTATCAATTTGTTTTCTTTGCGTGGCGTGGCCGCCAAAACAAGAGAACAACAACAAACCAAACCAAGACCACACTGCTGGGGCCGAACACCACAGTGTGTATACAACCAAAAACAACGGCGGGCGCGCGGCCGCGCTAGCGCTACTCCACGCACAACCCCCCCATCAAATCACGTCATACAACAAAAAGAGAGCGCGGGCGGGCGCGGCGGCCGCACCACACTCACCAGACACAGACCCACCCCCGCAACGGCGCGCAACACGCATTGCTATATAGATTTCTTTTCTTTTTCTTTCTGTGTGGCGCGGCAAAACAAAAACAAAAAGAGAGGCAAGCCAGGCGGCCACGCGCGCGGCGCTCCAAACAGCAACAAAACGAAAAAAACTACCAATACTACTAAACTACTTCCTCTCTCCCTGTCTCCTCTCCTCCTCCTCCCCCCACAGGCCCGCTGTAAACAGCAACACGACAACTCAGCTCCTCGGCAAACATGTGATGGCCCTGAGAAGGGCCGTTTTGGGCGGCAACGCGCGGCGACGACCGCGGCAGGCAGGACAGCCGCCGTGCCTGGCGGCGGCGACGCGCGCTTTGGGCTGCTCGCCACTGCGTGGGGGGGGGGGGGGACCGCAACCCAAACGGCTGCGCACTTTTCTCTCTGCTTTACTTCTTCTTCTTGGGCGACGCCTTCGCCTTCGACGGCGTCGTCGCCTTCTTGGGGCGGGGCGCCTTCGGCTTCTTCGTCGGAACCTTGGCAGCCTTCTTCGCCTTCGAGGGCGACTTGGCCTTGGCCGGCTTGGCCGCAGCAGCCTTCTTGGCCCCAGCGGGGGCGGCGGCGGCGCCGCCAGACGCCTTCTTGGCAGCGCCCGCCTTGCGCCCCGTAGCCGCCTTCACACCGCCAGCCTTCTTGGCGCCGGCAGCGCGGGCGCCCTTCTTCTCCTTGCTGGCCGCCGGAGCGGCGCGCCGCTTCTTGGCAGCGCCGGCGGCGCGCGCCTTGCCGCCCTCGGCCGAACCGCCGGCAGCTCCGCCTCCAGCCAGTTTAAACGAGCCGGACGCGCCCTTGCCCTTCGTCTGAACCAGCTCGCCGGCGACGACGGCCGACTTGAGGTACTTCTTGATAAACGGCGCCAGCTTCTCGGCGTCCAGCTTGTAGTGCGCCGCTATGTACTTCTTGATGGCCTGCAGCGACGACCCGCCGCGCTCCTTCAGGCTCTTGATGGCCGCCGTCACCATCTCAGAGGTGCGCGGGTGCGCAGGCTTGGCGCGCGGCTTCTTCGCAGACGCCGCCGCCGACTTGGCCTTCTTCGTCGTGCCCGTGGCCGCGGGGGCCGCAGCAGTCTCGTTCGTGGCCGCCTGATCCGCCATCTCCGTTCTTCACAGCAGAGGAAAGAGAAAAAAGAGCGACGACAAAAGCTGGCTGGCTGGCGCGCACGTACTACTCTGGTGTGTGTGCACGCGGGCGCAGAGCGGCAGGGAATAATCGCGGCGCGCCCGCGCACCGCCAGTGTCGCGAGCGGGCGCGGACGGCCAAGAGAGCGGCCGCCACTCTGCGCGCCGCCGCGCGCCGCCTCGCGCGCTTGCTACGCTCGCACGTCCGGCAGCGTGGCCGGCGTCGCCCCGCACCCGCGCCCACACCGCCCGCGCCATTCCGGCCACCAAGGATGGGGCTACCCGCTGGCCCGCTCGCGGCGCCCGCGCATCCCCACCGTCGTGCCGCAAAACGCCGCCAAAGTGCGCCTACCGCGCCAAACAGCCTGGCCACGCCCGCCGAGAATCGCCGCCCCCGCCCGAATGCCGCCCCCACGACCCCACCCAACGTACCGGCACAGTGCCCAAACCTTCGGCAACGCCTCCACACCGCCGCCCAGCCCGCCCTCCCCAAACGGCCGGCGGCGCGCGCCCCCAAAGCCAAGCGTGCGGCGATGACGGGCGTGCAAACCCGGCACCACCGACCCATCGCCTCCCATCCGCCGCGTCCCGTGCGTGCGGCACCCACCTGCCGCCGTCGCCACCCCCCCGTACGCCAGCCTCTCACCCTCGCCCGCACACGTCCACGCAACACACACATTCCCGCCACGTCGCCACACAAAATTGTCCCGGCAAAAATGCCGCCGCGCGGCGCGCACCGCAGCCCGCCCCCAAACAGCCACGGAAAAAACCTGCACCACCCACACACACCCCACGCTACGGGACAAGGGCGTCCGCCCACCGCACGCCGGCACAAGCGCGCGCGCGCACACACACACACAGCAATAATTTGGGACGCGACACGCAAAACCGACGGGCGCCCTCTCCTCCTACGAGGCGCGGCGCGCTTCCCCTCGACAACCTTCGGGACAGGGGACACACACAGCCCACCGCCCCGGTACGCTACGCGTGTGTTTTCTTCTCTCTTTTCCTCTTTTTCTTCTCTTCTTGCTGCTTTCGGTGCTTCCTCGTCCTTTTCTTCGTTTCCTTCCGTTTCCCTTTTTCCCCCCGCCGACGCGCGCGACTACTCGACGCTAAACAACGTTCGGGGGGTCGGTAACGCGTTTCGTTTCTTCTTCTTCTTAAACAGCAAAACGTTACGTTTTTTTCATCGCAGCGCCCACACAGAGAGGCTTTCTCCCTCTCTCTTGTACGCGGCGTTTTCGGGCGCTACCAGACACCCCTTTTACGTTCGGTTAGGTTAGGTTAGGTTAGGTTGCGCGTTAGGTTAGGTTAAGGAGGGGCTGGGTTAGGTTTAGGGGGGCTAGGTTAGGTTAACACTTCTTCAGAGGTTAGGTTTAAGGGAGGGGTTTGGGGGTTAGGTTAACGGGTTCAACGCACGTTGGGGGGGTTGGGTTAGGTTAGGTTAGGGGTCAGGTTAGGTCACAACCACACGTTACAAAAAAAAAAACGGCTCACACGCGTTCAGGGGGAACGTCACAGCGCCGTTACCCAGCCGACCACGTGCGCCGTTCGTTAAAGCGGGGGCCACGGGCACAGGGCGGTCCCCGGCTGCCCGTTAAAACTTACCAAGGGTTGCGGCGTCAACAACGGCTTCGTCTTGGCGCGCATACAGCGCCGGCTCCCACACAAACCGCCCGCTCGTTCCAGCCACAATTTCCCCGAAAAAGAGGGCGCGCCCACCCAACAGGCGCACACAAAACACCGGAAAAAACAACAACAAAAACAAACAGCACACACCGAAACGGGCGCGGCGGGCCCCGGCCACAAAACTGCAACACCCCCCGGCCACGGGCTACCGACCGTGGCACACACACACAAAACCCAACGGGCAATACCGGCCGCGCGACCAACCACGACGTTCGCCCCAAAAACACTACACTTACCGCCACCCACCCAGCCTCCCCATTTGCCACGCGTCACAACAGACAGTCGGCAACAGCAACGACAAAGACAAAACAGGGCAGCAGCACAGTCTGTCTGCTGCTGCCGCACCCCGAGCTCGCCGGTGCGGGCAAAACACACACACACACACACACACACACACACACACACACACACACACACACACCCAAAGGCCATTCCTCTCGCTTTTGGTTTCCCCCCTTTGGGGCCGGCCCGGCCGTCCGGCCGTCCGTCCGTCCGTTCCTTCCACCCACCGCCTCCCCTCCAAAAAAAAAAAAAAAAAAGGGGGGGGGGGGGGGCCGCCGCCAGCACAAACCACGACACACACCAGCCACAGCGGCGACCGCAGCCACGAAACGAGGGGGCCGCCTCATATTCGGACATACACTGAGGGAAACAACAAGAATACAAACCCAACAAGACAAGCGGCGGGACAAAAGAAAACAAACCGTCGACCAAGCGACTACCACCAAAAAAAATTGCACAAAGAGGACAGAAGGAACACACAAAACGGGACGACTGTTTCTCGTGTCACACGACGACGCGGCCGCTCGCCCGCACCACAACATTACCCACCTTCCGTCCGTCCGTCTCGCCGCCGCCCAGCCAAAACAAAACGCGCTCCCCCTCTCTCCACAACCACGCGCCGCGGCAACCGCCCGCCAACGCCCTCTCCTGGCCGCAGCAACCCGCCGCCGCCAGGGGGCGCGCGCACACCGCCAACTTCGCGGCCGGCCGCTGCTCACAAAGCAAAACGCGCCGCGCTCAAAACTCCGCCAAACAACGGAACTCGTATCGTCATATCTCTCCTCTGTTGGTGGGTTTTTCTTTCCTCTCTTTCTTTCTTTGCCTTTCCTCTACTCTCTTCCTGTTCCCCAAGCGACAACGACAACCCAAAAAAAGAAAAAAACACCACCGCCCTCCGCAAAAGTAGCACGTCACCCACAGCCGAAAAACGCCACCAAATTCCCGGGCCGCCTGCCTCCTCTCCCAGCCCCCATATATCCGAGCAACGCCGCGTCATATCGCCCCCCCCCATCTCCGACGACGCGCACCCTCGCTCACAGCCAGCCCGCCCACGTATGTATATTCGACGCCACACACAGAGACGCAAACCGCACAACAAAATTTGGCATCGCCATCGAAATAGGACAGTAATTAAAAAAATAAATAAAAAGGAACAAACAAGCCAAAACGGACACACAGAGGGCACGACAGACAATCCCGCTCTTCGGCTACAGACACATGTGGTGGCCCTGAAAAGGGCCGTTTTTGTTTCCGTGCACCCCCAAAGCACAGAGGCGGCAGCTTCTTTTTTTTTTTTCGCCAATCACAGGAGAAAACAAGCCAGCCGACCGCTCTACTTCGAGCTCGTGTACTTGGTCACCGCCTTGGTGCCCTCGCTCACGGCGTGCTTGGCCAGCTCGCCGGGCAGCAACAGCCGCACAGCGGTCTGGATCTCGCGGGACGTGATCGTCGACCGCTTGTTGTAGTGCGCCAGGCGCGACGCCTCGGCAGCAATGCGCTCGAAAATGTCGTTCACAAAGCTGTTCATGATGCTCATCGCCTTCGACGAGATGCCCGTGTCAGGGTGCACCTGCTTCAGCACCTTGTAAATGTAGATGGCATAGCTCTCCTTCCTCTTGCGCTTCTTCTTCTTGTCGCCCTTCGAGATATTCTTCTGCGCCTTGCCCGCCTTCTTCGCGGCCTTTCCACTAGTCTTGGGCGGCATCTCGGTCAGCGACAGCGATCCGTACCGTACAGCTCAGCTCAGCGTCTCTCAGCACAGTGGCCCGCTGCGCGCCCGCCGCGCGCCCTTTATAAAAGCTCGCCCGCTTCCCACCGCCGACCAATGGGGAGCGCGCGCAACCGGCCGCCGCACCCGAGGCCATAAAGGGGGGCGACCCGCCGCCAGCCGCGTTCACTCAGCTGCTCGACTCGACTCGCTGCGGGTCGGATCTTCGCTACTACAGCTCTCGTCTCGCACCGACTTCCACAACCAGCCATGTCCGGACGCGGAAAGGGCGGCAAAGTCAAGGGAAAGTCAAAGTCCCGCTCCAGCCGGGCAGGACTCCAGTTCCCGGTCGGCAGAATCCACAGGCTGCTGCGAAAGGGAAACTACGCCGAGCGCGTCGGCGCCGGAGCGCCAGTCTACCTGGCCGCCGTCATGGAGTACCTCGCCGCTGAGGTGCTCGAGTTGGCCGGCAACGCGGCGCGCGACAACAAGAAGACGCGCATCATCCCGCGCCACCTCCAGCTCGCCATCCGCAACGACGAGGAGCTCAACAAGCTCCTGTCGGGCGTCACCATCGCACAGGGCGGTGTCCTGCCCAACATCCAGGCCGTCCTGCTGCCAAAGAAGACCGAGAAGAAGGCATAAGCAGCCAGCCTCCCCCTCCCTCGTGGTCGCAAAGCGCGCGCCGTGCCGTGCCGTGTCGTGTGGTGGTGCCAGTCTCCTGGCACCCCACCCCACCCCACCCACCCGCGCGCCGCGGTCTGTGCACAATCGGCCCTTTTCAGGGCCACCATACACCTTTCGGCAAACAGAGCAAAATTCGGTCGTCCGTCTACTACTGAAACCTAACCTAACCTACGCTACGCTTGGGGGGCGGCGCGAGTATCGCGGCTTCACACGCACCCCCGGCCGCCCGTCACAGGTCCTGCCCACAAACAGACCACGGCGACGGAAAAACAAACAAAAAAAGACCAGACCAGCACAAAAGAAACACTAGTATATGCACGCTACTAGAGGTAGGGGGCGCCCGCGTCAGCACACGCCGCTTTTACCCCCCTCTCTCCCTCCTCTTGTGGTTTCTTTTGCCCCCCCGTTGCCGACAGTGTGGCGCGGCGCACACACAACCGCGGGGGCAACAAACGCGAGGAGAGCCACGAAATCAAAAACAGCGGCTGCTGGCTGGCTGGCCGCCGCGCGTCTTCGGAAGGGACGCCACACACTCTTTTCTTTTTCTTTTCTCGCCGTCCTTTCTTTCTTTACCACCAATCCCTCCCTCCTCTCTCTCGGCCGCATCCCACACACACCGGGCACCATCCGTCGCAACAGCAACCACATCACACGCTCGCTCGCGAAAACAATAATAAAATACGAAAAGGGCCCCCCCAAAACACACAACTAAAATATATAATATCTAACGGAGGAAACACCTCCTCTCTCTCAACAAAAAACAACAAACGACGACACGACTACAACTTTGCACTTTCTCTCGAACACAAGTGTGGTGGCCCTGAAAAGGGCCGTTTTGTCGCCTCCTCCTCCTTTCCCCGCCCACCCGCGCCTTCCGCCCTGCCACAACAGACAAGACGGACGCGCGCGGGGGGGAACACTGTTTGTTGTTCTCTTTTTCGTTCGCCCCCATGGCAGTGGCAGGCAGGGAAAAGAGCCGCAAAAACCGACAGACGGGGACGCTGCCTTAACCGCCGAAACCGTACAGGGTGCGCCCCTGCCTCTTCAGGGCGTACACCACGTCCATGGCGGTCACCGTCTTGCGCTTCGCGTGCTCCGTGTACGTCACCGCGTCGCGGATCACGTTCTCCAGGAACACCTTCAGCACGCCGCGCGTCTCCTCGTAGATCAGACCGGAGATGCGCTTCACGCCGCCTCGGCGCGCCAGGCGGCGGATCGCCGGCTTCGTGATGCCCTGGATGTTGTCACGCAGCACCTTGCGGTGCCGCTTGGCGCCACCCTTGCCGAGCCCCTTTCCTCCCTTGCCGCGGCCAGTCATCTTCTTCCTACGGTCGGTCGGCTAAAAAAACAGCTAGTGTGTCTCAGGCAGCGGCGCGACGGCTCCTCTCCTCACGCTGGCGAGTCAGCTACAAACACGGCCCGGCCGGCGCCGGCCCCCCTATATAGACTCTGGCCGCCTTCCCCCACCACGCCGCACCGAGGGCATATAAGCGCGCGCCGCGCCCGCGCCCGCGCTACAGTTTTCGCCGAGAGGCCGTCCCGCACGCACCCTCGCCCGCTCGCTCGCTCCGCCGTTCTCGTCCGACATGGCCCGCACAAAGCAGACGGCCCGCAAGTCCACCGGCGGAAAGGCGCCGCGCAAACAGCTCGCCACCAAGGCGGCGAGGAAGAGCGCGCCCGCCACCGGCGGCGTCAAGAAGCCCCACCGCTACCGGCCCGGCACCGTCGCGCTCCGAGAAATCAGGCGCTACCAAAAGAGCACCGAGCTGCTCATCCGCAAGCTGCCCTTCCAGCGCCTCGTGCGAGAGATCGCACAGGACTTCAAGACCGACCTGCGCTTCCAGAGCTCCGCCGTCATGGCGCTGCAGGAAGCCAGCGAGGCCTACCTCGTCGGCCTCTTCGAAGACACCAACCTGTGCGCCATCCACGCCAAGCGCGTCACCATCATGCCCAAGGACATCCAGCTGGCGCGCCGCATCCGCGGCGAGCGCGCCTAAGCAAGCTGCTGGCGACTGCACGACGCGCACAAACAAAAACGGCCCTTTTCAGGGCCACTACCACCTCTCGAGAGCGAGCAAAAACATTGTCGTCGTCGTCGTCAAGTCGTTCTTCCCCTCTCTTTTTTTTTTCCGGCGGACGGACGTACGTCGGTGTCCTCCTTCCCTTCCTTCCTTGGGCCGCCGCCGACCGTCAAAGCGCCCGCCCCCTTTCTCTCTTTTTGCCCCCCCCTCCTCGTCGCCCCCACCAAAACAACGCGACCTACACACACAACATCGCATCGAGAACGAAAAAACAACAACAAATAATAAGGGCCACTGCTGCTTGGCACAAAAACGACACGACACCAAATCATATGTTTGTGCGTGTGTGCGATATAATAATAATGTAAATTAAAAATATACACGTAATAACGTGTGGCCTCCTCTCTCTCTCGCTCAGCTACCGAAGGCGAGCCCACAATTCGCACCATTTCTGTGGCCGCCGTCCAGGCGACACACGCAGGACAGGGCCTCCTCTCTTTCGGCATGTTTCACAACCCGAAGCCAAATACAACAAAAAAAAAAAAAAAAAAAAAAAAAAAAAAAAAGGCGGCCAAATCTGTAACATAACAAGCTTATCAATTTGTTTTCTTTGCGTGGCGTGGCCGCCAAAACAAGAGAACAACAACAAACCAAACCAAGACCACACTGCTGGGGCCGAACACCACAGTGTGTATACAACCAAAAACAACGGCGGGCGCGCGGCCGCGCTAGCGCTACTCCACGCACAACCCCCCCATCAAATCACGTCATACAACAAAAAGAGAGCGCGGGCGGGCGCGGCGGCCGCACCACACTCACCAGACACAGACCCACCCCCGCAACGGCGCGCAACACGCATTGCTATATAGATTTCTTTTCTTTTTCTTTCTGTGTGGCGCGGCAAAACAAAAACAAAAAGAGAGGCAAGCCAGGCGGCCACGCGCGCGGCGCTCCAAACAGCAACAAAACGAAAAAAACTACCAATACTACTAAACTACTTCCTCTCTCCCTGTCTCCTCTCCTCCTCCTCCCCCCACAGGCCCGCTGTAAACAGCAACACGACAACTCAGCTCCTCGGCAAACATGTGATGGCCCTGAGAAGGGCCGTTTTGGGCGGCAACGCGCGGCGACGACCGCGGCAGGCAGGACAGCCGCCGTGCCTGGCGGCGGCGACGCGCGCTTTGGGCTGCTCGCCACTGCGTGGGGGGGGGGGGGGACCGCAACCCAAACGGCTGCGCACTTTTCTCTCTGCTTTACTTCTTCTTCTTGGGCGACGCCTTCGCCTTCGACGGCGTCGTCGCCTTCTTGGGGCGGGGCGCCTTCGGCTTCTTCGTCGGAACCTTGGCAGCCTTCTTCGCCTTCGAGGGCGACTTGGCCTTGGCCGGCTTGGTGGCCGCAGCAGCCTTCTTGGCCCCAGCGGGGGCGGCGGCGGCGCCGCCAGACGCCTTCTTGGCAGCGCCCGCCTTGCGCCCCGTAGCCGCCTTCACACCGCCAGCCTTCTTGGCGCCGGCAGCGCGGGCGCCCTTCTTCTCCTTGCTGGCCGCCGGAGCGGCGCGCCGCTTCTTGGCAGCGCCGGCGGCGCGCGCCTTGCCGCCCTCGGCCGAACCGCCGGCAGCTCCGCCTCCAGCCAGTTTAAACGAGCCGGACGCGCCCTTGCCCTTCGTCTGAACCAGCTCGCCGGCGACGACGGCCGACTTGAGGTACTTCTTGATAAACGGCGCCAGCTTCTCGGCGTCCAGCTTGTAGTGCGCCGCTATGTACTTCTTGATGGCCTGCAGCGACGACCCGCCGCGCTCCTTCAGGCTCTTGATGGCCGCCGTCACCATCTCAGAGGTGCGCGGGTGCGCAGGCTTGGCGCGCGGCTTCTTCGCAGACGCCGCCGCCGACTTGGCCTTCTTCGTCGTGCCCGTGGCCGCGGGGGCCGCAGCAGTCTCGTTCGTGGCCGCCTGATCCGCCATCTCCGTTCTTCACAGCAGAGGAAAGAGAAAAAAGAGCGACGACAAAAGCTGGCTGGCTGGCGCGCACGTACTACTCTGGTGTGTGTGCACGCGGGCGCAGAGCGGCAGGGAATAATCGCGGCGCGCCCGCGCACCGCCAGTGTCGCGAGCGGGCGCGGACGGCCAAGAGAGCGGCCGCCACTCTGCGCGCCGCCGCGCGCCGCCTCGCGCGCTTGCTACGCTCGCACGTCCGGCAGCGTGGCCGGCGTCGCCCCGCACCCGCGCCCACACCGCCCGCGCCATTCCGGCCACCAAGGATGGGGCTACCCGCTGGCCCGCTCGCGGCGCCCGCGCATCCCCACCGTCGTGCCGCAAAACGCCGCCAAAGTGCGCCTACCGCGCCAAACAGCCTGGCCACGCCCGCCGAGAATCGCCGCCCCCGCCCGAATGCCGCCCCCACGACCCCACCCAACGTACCGGCACAGTGCCCAAACCTTCGGCAACGCCTCCACACCGCCGCCCAGCCCGCCCTCCCCAAACGGCCGGCGGCGCGCGCCCCCAAAGCCAAGCGTGCGGCGATGACGGGCGTGCAAACCCGGCACCACCGACCCATCGCCTCCCATCCGCCGCGTCCCGTGCGTGCGGCACCCACCTGCCGCCGTCGCCACCCCCCCGTACGCCAGCCTCTCACCCTCGCCCGCACACGTCCACGCAACACACACATTCCCGCCACGTCGCCACACAAAATTGTCCCGGCAAAAATGCCGCCGCGCGGCGCGCACCGCAGCCCGCCCCCAAACAGCCACGGAAAAAACCTGCACCACCCACACACACCCCACGCTACGGGACAAGGGCGTCCGCCCACCGCACGCCGGCACAAGCGCGCGCGCGCACACACACACACAGCAATAATTTGGGACGCGACACGCAAAACCGACGGGCGCCCTCTCCTCCTACGAGGCGCGGCGCGCTTCCCCTCGACAACCTTCGGGACAGGGGACACACACAGCCCACCGCCCCGGTACGCTACGCGTGTGTTTTCTTCTCTCTTTTCCTCTTTTTCTTCTCTTCTTGCTGCTTTCGGTGCTTCCTCGTCCTTTTCTTCGTTTCCTTCCGTTTCCCTTTTTCCCCCCGCCGACGCGCGCGACTACTCGACGCTAAACAACGTTCGGGGGGTCGGTAACGCGTTTCGTTTCTTCTTCTTCTTAAACAGCAAAACGTTACGTTTTTTTCATCGCAGCGCCCACACAGAGAGGCTTTCTCCCTCTCTCTTGTACGCGGCGTTTTCGGGCGCTACCAGACACCCCTTTTACGTTCGGTTAGGTTAGGTTAGGTTAGGTTGCGCGTTAGGTTAGGTTAAGGAGGGGCTGGGTTAGGTTTAGGGGGGCTAGGTTAGGTTAACACTTCTTCAGAGGTTAGGTTTAAGGGAGGGGTTTGGGGGTTAGGTTAACGGGTTCAACGCACGTTGGGGGGGTTGGGTTAGGTTAGGTTAGGGGTCAGGTTAGGTCACAACCACACGTTACAAAAAAAAAAACGGCTCACACGCGTTCAGGGGGAACGTCACAGCGCCGTTACCCAGCCGACCACGTGCGCCGTTCGTTAAAGCGGGGGCCACGGGCACAGGGCGGTCCCCGGCTGCCCGTTAAAACTTACCAAGGGTTGCGGCGTCAACAACGGCTTCGTCTTGGCGCGCATACAGCGCCGGCTCCCACACAAACCGCCCGCTCGTTCCAGCCACAATTTCCCCGAAAAAGAGGGCGCGCCCACCCAACAGGCGCACACAAAACACCGGAAAAAACAACAACAAAAACAAACAGCACACACCGAAACGGGCGCGGCGGGCCCCGGCCACAAAACTGCAACACCCCCCGGCCACGGGCTACCGACCGTGGCACACACACACAAAACCCAACGGGCAATACCGGCCGCGCGACCAACCACGACGTTCGCCCCAAAAACACTACACTTACCGCCACCCACCCAGCCTCCCCATTTGCCACGCGTCACAACAGACAGTCGGCAACAGCAACGACAAAGACAAAACAGGGCAGCAGCACAGTCTGTCTGCTGCTGCCGCACCCCGAGCTCGCCGGTGCGGGCAAAACACACACACACACACACACACACACACACACACACACACACACACACACACACCCAAAGGCCATTCCTCTCGCTTTTGGTTTCCCCCCTTTGGGGCCGGCCCGGCCGTCCTCCGGCCGTCCGTCCGTCCGTTCCTTCCACCCACCGCCTCCCCTCCAAAAAAAAAAAAAAAAAAGGGGGGGGGGGGGGGGCCGCCGCCAGCACAAACCACGACACACACCAGCCACAGCGGCGACCGCAGCCACGAAACGAGGGGGCCGCCTCATATTCGGACATACACTGAGGGAAACAACAAGAATACAAACCCAACAAGACAAGCGGCGGGACAAAAGAAAACAAACCGTCGACCAAGCGACTACCACCAAAAAAAATTGCACAAAGAGGACAGAAGGAACACACAAAACGGGACGACTGTTTCTCGTGTCACACGACGACGCGGCCGCTCGCCCGCACCACAACATTACCCACCTTCCGTCCGTCCGTCTCGCCGCCGCCCAGCCAAAACAAAACGCGCTCCCCCTCTCTCCACAACCACGCGCCGCGGCAACCGCCCGCCAACGCCCTCTCCTGGCCGCAGCAACCCGCCGCCGCCAGGGGGCGCGCGCACACCGCCAACTTCGCGGCCGGCCGCTGCTCACAAAGCAAAACGCGCCGCGCTCAAAACTCCGCCAAACAACGGAACTCGTATCGTCATATCTCTCCTCTGTTGGTGGGTTTTTCTTTCCTCTCTTTCTTTCTTTGCCTTTCCTCTACTCTCTTCCTGTTCCCCAAGCGACAACGACAACCCAAAAAAAGAAAAAAACACCACCGCCCTCCGCAAAAGTAGCACGTCACCCACAGCCGAAAAACGCCACCAAATTCCCGGGCCGCCTGCCTCCTCTCCCAGCCCCCATATATCCGAGCAACGCCGCGTCATATCGCCCCCCCCCATCTCCGACGACGCGCACCCTCGCTCACAGCCAGCCCGCCCACGTATGTATATTCGACGCCACACACAGAGACGCAAACCGCACAACAAAATTTGGCATCGCCATCGAAATAGGACAGTAATTAAAAAAATAAATAAAAAGGAACAAACAAGCCAAAACGGACACACAGAGGGCACGACAGACAATCCCGCTCTTCGGCTACAGACACATGTGGTGGCCCTGAAAAGGGCCGTTTTTGTTTCCGTGCACCCCCAAAGCACAGAGGCGGCAGCTTCTTTTTTTTTTTTCGCCAATCACAGGAGAAAACAAGCCAGCCGACCGCTCTACTTCGAGCTCGTGTACTTGGTCACCGCCTTGGTGCCCTCGCTCACGGCGTGCTTGGCCAGCTCGCCGGGCAGCAACAGCCGCACAGCGGTCTGGATCTCGCGGGACGTGATCGTCGACCGCTTGTTGTAGTGCGCCAGGCGCGACGCCTCGGCAGCAATGCGCTCGAAAATGTCGTTCACAAAGCTGTTCATGATGCTCATCGCCTTCGACGAGATGCCCGTGTCAGGGTGCACCTGCTTCAGCACCTTGTAAATGTAGATGGCATAGCTCTCCTTCCTCTTGCGCTTCTTCTTCTTGTCGCCCTTCGAGATATTCTTCTGCGCCTTGCCCGCCTTCTTCGCGGCCTTTCCACTAGTCTTGGGCGGCATCTCGGTCAGCGACAGCGATCCGTACCGTACAGCTCAGCTCAGCGTCTCTCAGCACAGTGGCCCGCTGCGCGCCCGCCGCGCGCCCTTTATAAAAGCTCGCCCGCTTCCCACCGCCGACCAATGGGGAGCGCGCGCAACCGGCCGCCGCACCCGAGGCCATAAAGGGGGGCGACCCGCCGCCAGCCGCGTTCACTCAGCTGCTCGACTCGACTCGCTGCGGGTCGGATCTTCGCTACTACAGCTCTCGTCTCGCACCGACTTCCACAACCAGCCATGTCCGGACGCGGAAAGGGCGGCAAAGTCAAGGGAAAGTCAAAGTCCCGCTCCAGCCGGGCAGGACTCCAGTTCCCGGTCGGCAGAATCCACAGGCTGCTGCGAAAGGGAAACTACGCCGAGCGCGTCGGCGCCGGAGCGCCAGTCTACCTGGCCGCCGTCATGGAGTACCTCGCCGCTGAGGTGCTCGAGTTGGCCGGCAACGCGGCGCGCGACAACAAGAAGACGCGCATCATCCCGCGCCACCTCCAGCTCGCCATCCGCAACGACGAGGAGCTCAACAAGCTCCTGTCGGGCGTCACCATCGCACAGGGCGGTGTCCTGCCCAACATCCAGGCCGTCCTGCTGCCAAAGAAGACCGAGAAGAAGGCATAAGCAGCCAGCCTCCCCCTCCCTCGTGGTCGCAAAGCGCGCGCCGTGCCGTGCCGTGTCGTGTGGTGGTGCCAGTCTCCTGGCACCCCACCCCACCCCACCCACCCGCGCGCCGCGGTCTGTGCACAATCGGCCCTTTTCAGGGCCACCATACACCTTTCGGCAAACAGAGCAAAATTCGGTCGTCCGTCTACTACTGAAACCTAACCTAACCTACGCTACGCTTGGGGGGCGGCGCGAGTATCGCGGCTTCACACGCACCCCCGGCCGCCCGTCACAGGTCCTGCCCACAAACAGACCACGGCGACGGAAAAACAAACAAAAAAAGACCAGACCAGCACAAAAGAAACACTAGTATATGCACGCTACTAGAGGTAGGGGGCGCCCGCGTCAGCACACGCCGCTTTTACCCCCCTCTCTCCCTCCTCTTGTGGTTTCTTTTGCCCCCCCGTTGCCGACAGTGTGGCGCGGCGCACACACAACCGCGGGGGCAACAAACGCGAGGAGAGCCACGAAATCAAAAACAGCGGCTGCTGGCTGGCTGGCCGCCGCGCGTCTTCGGAAGGGACGCCACACACTCTTTTCTTTTTCTTTTCTCGCCGTCCTTTCTTTCTTTACCACCAATCCCTCCCTCCTCTCTCTCGGCCGCATCCCACACACACCGGGCACCATCCGTCGCAACAGCAACCACATCACACGCTCGCTCGCGAAAACAATAATAAAATACGAAAAGGGCCCCCCCAAAACACACAACTAAAATATATAATATCTAACGGAGGAAACACCTCCTCTCTCTCAACAAAAAACAACAAACGACGACACGACTACAACTTTGCACTTTCTCTCGAACACAAGTGTGGTGGCCCTGAAAAGGGCCGTTTTGTCGCCTCCTCCTCCTTTCCCCGCCCACCCGCGCCTTCCGCCCTGCCACAACAGACAAGACGGACGCGCGCGGGGGGGAACACTGTTTGTTGTTCTCTTTTTCGTTCGCCCCCATGGCAGTGGCAGGCAGGGAAAAGAGCCGCAAAAACCGACAGACGGGGACGCTGCCTTAACCGCCGAAACCGTACAGGGTGCGCCCCTGCCTCTTCAGGGCGTACACCACGTCCATGGCGGTCACCGTCTTGCGCTTCGCGTGCTCCGTGTACGTCACCGCGTCGCGGATCACGTTCTCCAGGAACACCTTCAGCACGCCGCGCGTCTCCTCGTAGATCAGACCGGAGATGCGCTTCACGCCGCCTCGGCGCGCCAGGCGGCGGATCGCCGGCTTCGTGATGCCCTGGATGTTGTCACGCAGCACCTTGCGGTGCCGCTTGGCGCCACCCTTGCCGAGCCCCTTTCCTCCCTTGCCGCGGCCAGTCATCTTCTTCCTACGGTCGGTCGGCTAAAAAAACAGCTAGTGTGTCTCAGGCAGCGGCGCGACGGCTCCTCTCCTCACGCTGGCGAGTCAGCTACAAACACGGCCCGGCCGGCGCCGGCCCCCCTATATAGACTCTGGCCGCCTTCCCCCACCACGCCGCACCGAGGGCATATAAGCGCGCGCCGCGCCCGCGCCCGCGCTACAGTTTTCGCCGAGAGGCCGTCCCGCACGCACCCTCGCCCGCTCGCTCGCTCCGCCGTTCTCGTCCGACATGGCCCGCACAAAGCAGACGGCCCGCAAGTCCACCGGCGGAAAGGCGCCGCGCAAACAGCTCGCCACCAAGGCGGCGAGGAAGAGCGCGCCCGCCACCGGCGGCGTCAAGAAGCCCCACCGCTACCGGCCCGGCACCGTCGCGCTCCGAGAAATCAGGCGCTACCAAAAGAGCACCGAGCTGCTCATCCGCAAGCTGCCCTTCCAGCGCCTCGTGCGAGAGATCGCACAGGACTTCAAGACCGACCTGCGCTTCCAGAGCTCCGCCGTCATGGCGCTGCAGGAAGCCAGCGAGGCCTACCTCGTCGGCCTCTTCGAAGACACCAACCTGTGCGCCATCCACGCCAAGCGCGTCACCATCATGCCCAAGGACATCCAGCTGGCGCGCCGCATCCGCGGCGAGCGCGCCTAAGCAAGCTGCTGGCGACTGCACGACGCGCACAAACAAAAACGGCCCTTTTCAGGGCCACTACCACCTCTCGAGAGCGAGCAAAAACATTGTCGTCGTCGTCGTCAAGTCGTTCTTCCCCTCTCTTTTTTTTTTCCGGCGGACGGACGTACGTCGGTGTCCTCCTTCCCTTCCTTCCTTGGGCCGCCGCCGACCGTCAAAGCGCCCGCCCCCTTTCTCTCTTTTTGCCCCCCCCTCCTCGTCGCCCCCACCAAAACAACGCGACCTACACACACAACATCGCATCGAGAACGAAAAAACAACAACAAATAATAAGGGCCACTGCTGCTTGGCACAAAAACGACACGACACCAAATCATATGTTTGTGCGTGTGTGCGATATAATAATAATGTAAATTAAAAATATACACGTAATAACGTGTGGCCTCCTCTCTCTCTCGCTCAGCTACCGAAGGCGAGCCCACAATTCGCACCATTTCTGTGGCCGCCGTCCAGGCGACACACGCAGGACAGGGCCTCCTCTCTTTCGGCATGTTTCACAACCCGAAGCCAAATACAACAAAAAAAAAAAAAAAAAAAAAAAAAAAAAAAAAGGCGGCCAAATCTGTAACATAACAAGCTTATCAATTTGTTTTCTTTGCGTGGCGTGGCCGCCAAAACAAGAGAACAACAACAAACCAAACCAAGACCACACTGCTGGGGCCGAACACCACAGTGTGTATACAACCAAAAACAACGGCGGGCGCGCGGCCGCGCTAGCGCTACTCCACGCACAACCCCCCCATCAAATCACGTCATACAACAAAAAGAGAGCGCGGGCGGGCGCGGCGGCCGCACCACACTCACCAGACACAGACCCACCCCCGCAACGGCGCGCAACACGCATTGCTATATAGATTTCTTTTCTTTTTCTTTCTGTGTGGCGCGGCAAAACAAAAACAAAAAGAGAGGCAAGCCAGGCGGCCACGCGCGCGGCGCTCCAAACAGCAACAAAACGAAAAAAACTACCAATACTACTAAACTACTTCCTCTCTCCCTGTCTCCTCTCCTCCTCCTCCCCCCACAGGCCCGCTGTAAACAGCAACACGACAACTCAGCTCCTCGGCAAACATGTGATGGCCCTGAGAAGGGCCGTTTTGGGCGGCAACGCGCGGCGACGACCGCGGCAGGCAGGACAGCCGCCGTGCCTGGCGGCGGCGACGCGCGCTTTGGGCTGCTCGCCACTGCGTGGGGGGGGGGGGGGACCGCAACCCAAACGGCTGCGCACTTTTCTCTCTGCTTTACTTCTTCTTCTTGGGCGACGCCTTCGCCTTCGACGGCGTCGTCGCCTTCTTGGGGCGGGGCGCCTTCGGCTTCTTCGTCGGAACCTTGGCAGCCTTCTTCGCCTTCGAGGGCGACTTGGCCTTGGCCGGCTTGGCCGCAGCAGCCTTCTTGGCCCCAGCGGGGGCGGCGGCGGCGCCGCCAGACGCCTTCTTGGCAGCGCCCGCCTTGCGCCCCGTAGCCGCCTTCACACCGCCAGCCTTCTTGGCGCCGGCAGCGCGGGCGCCCTTCTTCTCCTTGCTGGCCGCCGGAGCGGCGCGCCGCTTCTTGGCAGCGCCGGCGGCGCGCGCCTTGCCGCCCTCGGCCGAACCGCCGGCAGCTCCGCCTCCAGCCAGTTTAAACGAGCCGGACGCGCCCTTGCCCTTCGTCTGAACCAGCTCGCCGGCGACGACGGCCGACTTGAGGTACTTCTTGATAAACGGCGCCAGCTTCTCGGCGTCCAGCTTGTAGTGCGCCGCTATGTACTTCTTGATGGCCTGCAGCGACGACCCGCCGCGCTCCTTCAGGCTCTTGATGGCCGCCGTCACCATCTCAGAGGTGCGCGGGTGCGCAGGCTTGGCGCGCGGCTTCTTCGCAGACGCCGCCGCCGACTTGGCCTTCTTCGTCGTGCCCGTGGCCGCGGGGGCCGCAGCAGTCTCGTTCGTGGCCGCCTGATCCGCCATCTCCGTTCTTCACAGCAGAGGAAAGAGAAAAAAGAGCGACGACAAAAGCTGGCTGGCTGGCGCGCACGTACTACTCTGGTGTGTGTGCACGCGGGCGCAGAGCGGCAGGGAATAATCGCGGCGCGCCCGCGCACCGCCAGTGTCGCGAGCGGGCGCGGACGGCCAAGAGAGCGGCCGCCACTCTGCGCGCCGCCGCGCGCCGCCTCGCGCGCTTGCTACGCTCGCACGTCCGGCAGCGTGGCCGGCGTCGCCCCGCACCCGCGCCCACACCGCCCGCGCCATTCCGGCCACCAAGGATGGGGCTACCCGCTGGCCCGCTCGCGGCGCCCGCGCATCCCCACCGTCGTGCCGCAAAACGCCGCCAAAGTGCGCCTACCGCGCCAAACAGCCTGGCCACGCCCGCCGAGAATCGCCGCCCCCGCCCGAATGCCGCCCCCACGACCCCACCCAACGTACCGGCACAGTGCCCAAACCTTCGGCAACGCCTCCACACCGCCGCCCAGCCCGCCCTCCCCAAACGGCCGGCGGCGCGCGCCCCCAAAGCCAAGCGTGCGGCGATGACGGGCGTGCAAACCCGGCACCACCGACCCATCGCCTCCCATCCGCCGCGTCCCGTGCGTGCGGCACCCACCTGCCGCCGTCGCCACCCCCCCGTACGCCAGCCTCTCACCCTCGCCCGCACACGTCCACGCAACACACACATTCCCGCCACGTCGCCACACAAAATTGTCCCGGCAAAAATGCCGCCGCGCGGCGCGCACCGCAGCCCGCCCCCAAACAGCCACGGAAAAAACCTGCACCACCCACACACACCCCACGCTACGGGACAAGGGCGTCCGCCCACCGCACGCCGGCACAAGCGCGCGCGCGCACACACACACACAGCAATAATTTGGGACGCGACACGCAAAACCGACGGGCGCCCTCTCCTCCTACGAGGCGCGGCGCGCTTCCCCTCGACAACCTTCGGGACAGGGGACACACACAGCCCACCGCCCCGGTACGCTACGCGTGTGTTTTCTTCTCTCTTTTCCTCTTTTTCTTCTCTTCTTGCTGCTTTCGGTGCTTCCTCGTCCTTTTCTTCGTTTCCTTCCGTTTCCCTTTTTCCCCCCGCCGACGCGCGCGACTACTCGACGCTAAACAACGTTCGGGGGGTCGGTAACGCGTTTCGTTTCTTCTTCTTCTTAAACAGCAAAACGTTACGTTTTTTTCATCGCAGCGCCCACACAGAGAGGCTTTCTCCCTCTCTCTTGTACGCGGCGTTTTCGGGCGCTACCAGACACCCCTTTTACGTTCGGTTAGGTTAGGTTAGGTTAGGTTGCGCGTTAGGTTAGGTTAAGGAGGGGCTGGGTTAGGTTTAGGGGGGCTAGGTTAGGTTAACACTTCTTCAGAGGTTAGGTTTAAGGGAGGGGTTTGGGGGTTAGGTTAACGGGTTCAACGCACGTTGGGGGGGTTGGGTTAGGTTAGGTTAGGGGTCAGGTTAGGTCACAACCACACGTTACAAAAAAAAAAACGGCTCACACGCGTTCAGGGGGAACGTCACAGCGCCGTTACCCAGCCGACCACGTGCGCCGTTCGTTAAAGCGGGGGCCACGGGCACAGGGCGGTCCCCGGCTGCCCGTTAAAACTTACCAAGGGTTGCGGCGTCAACAACGGCTTCGTCTTGGCGCGCATACAGCGCCGGCTCCCACACAAACCGCCCGCTCGTTCCAGCCACAATTTCCCCGAAAAAGAGGGCGCGCCCACCCAACAGGCGCACACAAAACACCGGAAAAAACAACAACAAAAACAAACAGCACACACCGAAACGGGCGCGGCGGGCCCCGGCCACAAAACTGCAACACCCCCCGGCCACGGGCTACCGACCGTGGCACACACACACAAAACCCAACGGGCAATACCGGCCGCGCGACCAACCACGACGTTCGCCCCAAAAACACTACACTTACCGCCACCCACCCAGCCTCCCCATTTGCCACGCGTCACAACAGACAGTCGGCAACAGCAACGACAAAGACAAAACAGAGCACAGTCTGTCTGCTGCTGCCGCACCCCGAGCTCGCCGGTGCGGGCAACACACACACACACACACACACACACACACACACACACACACACACACCCATGGCCATTCCCTCTCGCTTTTGGTTTCCTCCGTCCGTCCGTCCGTCCGTCCGTCCGTTCCTTCCACCCACCGCCTCCCCTCCAAAAAAAAAGGGGCCGCCGCCAGCACAGACCACGACACACACCAGCCACGGCGGCGACCGCAGCCACGAAACTAGGGGGGCCGCCTCATATTCGGACATACACTGAGGGAAACAACAAGAATACAAACCCAACAAGACAAGCGGCGGGACAAAAGAAAACAAACCGTCGACCAAACGACTACCACCAAAAAATTGCACAAAGAGGACAGAAGAGGCACACAAAACGGACGACTGTTTTTCCTCGTGTCACACGACGACGACGCGGCCGCTCGGCCCGCACCACAACATTACCCACCTTCCGTCCGTCCGTCTCGCCCGCCGCCCAGCCAAAACAAAACACGCGCTCCCTCTCTCCACCACAACCACGCGCCGCGCGGCAACCGCCCGCCAGCGCCCTCTCCTGGCCGCAGCAACCCGCCGCCGCCAGGGGGCGCGCGCACACCGCCAACTTCGCGGCCGGCCGCTGCTCACAGAGCAAAACGCGCCGCGCTCAAAACTCCGCCAAACAACGGAACTCGTATCGTCATATCTCTCTTCTGTCGGTGGGTTTTTTTCTTTCCTTTCTTTCTTTTTCTTTGCCTTTCTTCTCCTCTACTCTCTTCCTGTTCCCCAAGCAACAACAACAACCCAAAGAAAAAACCACCGCCCTCCGCAAAAGTAGCACGTCACCCACAGCCGAAAAACGCAAACAAATCCCGGGCCGCCTGCCTCCTCTCCCAGCCCCATATATCCGAGCAACGGGCACCGGCCGCGGCGTCATCGCCCCCCCATCTCCGACGACGCGCACCCTCGCTCACAGCCGGCCCGCCCACGTATGTATATTCGACGCCACACACACACACAGAGACGCAAACCGCACCAACAAAATTTGGCATCGCCATCGAAATAGGGACAGTAATTTAAAAAAAAAAAAAAAAAAAAAGAAAGAACAAACAAGACACACAGAGGGCACGACAGACAATCCCGCTCTTCGGCTACAGACACATGTGGTGGCCCTGAAAAGGGCCGTTTTTGTGTTTCCGTGCACCCCCAAAGCACAGAGGCGGCAGCTTCTTTTTCGCCAATCACAGGAGAAAACACAAGCCAGCCGACCGCTCTACTTCGAGCTCGTGTACTTGGTCACCGCCTTGGTGCCCTCGCTCACGGCGTGCTTGGCCAGCTCGCCGGGCAGCAACAGCCGCACAGCGGTCTGGATCTCGCGGGACGTGATCGTCGACCGCTTGTTGTAGTGCGCCAGGCGCGACGCCTCGGCAGCAATGCGCTCGAAAATGTCGTTCACTATTACTACTCTACGCACAACCCCCATCAAATCACGTCATACAAAAAGAGCGGCAGCGGCCGCCCCCGCCACCACGCACACGCGCCGCACGCACCACACTTCTTCCTGCTTTAAAGCAACATTTTATATTTACAATTTTTCATTACAGTACAAATGTAGTATTTCACGTCAAAATAGGACCACTTACACCACTTTTATAACATTTATCAAATATTACACAACTATCATAATTAATTCACACATGATATTGTATTAACCCAACCATTTCAACACATCCAATGAGGCCATTACAAATTACAAGCACTTTCTTCACTCCACCCTCCCTTCAATCCTACTACCTTCATAGAGAACACACACAAACTACCGTTTCTACTTGTTTTTTCATTATTTCTGCAAAGTATTACAATAAAAGCCTACCAATTATGACCAACAACAACACACACACCATCACAGAAATTCCAGTGAACAAAGTACACTATCAATGGCAATCACACAACATACACACAAAAACAATGTAACATATTGCATACGTGATTCCTATTCCTGCCAATACAATTTTCCATAACTGTGACCACATACATACTACACAAAACTACTAATTTTTCCACTTCCATTTTGTTCCACATATCGCAATTCCTGCATTAATTCAATGTTACAAGCATTTTTCCTAAGGGCAGATGTGCTCGATTACAAATACCACAAATAATGTAACTATACACATCATTACAATCACTATGTCCACACAATTCAGCTCATCATTTGCAATATTATATTCATGTTTATCAAGTAACATACCAAACAACATATCCAACATTACATCATCAGCCAATGAGAACTACTTTCACTCATAAAAGAAACAATTCACATTACATATACTACACTTGTCACACTTCAAGTACCAAGGACAAAGAAAGCAGTTCTCCTTCAGACAATACAATAACAATTTCTCAATAAACACTTTCAAAGCTATCACCTACCTCCACTTCACATCCCACACTCAGCAAGTACCACATATAAAAAAATCACACCATTTCATATATTCATTTACATATTACTCTACAATAACACCTCTTTCTTAATTACCACTATATTTTTCTTCCAAATGCTTACCATACTTTTGAAACTATGTTCATCTTAAGGGGTGTACAATACAAAACTCTCCTACTACCATCTCCCAGAAACAATACTCAATAGCACTAATTCATTCTTATCTACACATACACTTACACCACAGTCTAACATACACAGACACGTCACTCCCATAAAGTTTTGTTATAAACTGCAACAACAGCACTCCCACTGGTCAAAAGCTACATTTTTTAATACAATATTGGATGCATATGAATAGAATCGCTTATATTGATTTCGACTTACTTCTTTTACATTAGGGAATGTATAAAGTGCCATAAAAATAGGTAATAACTTTAAGCAAAGCAAAGACGTTCTTTGCTTTCTACAATATATCTGCCTAGGTGTGTTTGCGTTTGTGTGGATGTGTATTTGTTTACCCTCGTTCCCCCCCCCCTCCCTCCAAGGTAAGTCTCTCCTTTCCTGGGGATGGAATGATTCCTTACCCACTCCTCTGAACCCTCATCATTTCTTTTTCCCTCTCCTTCCCTTCTGCCTGATGAAGCAGCTATGCTGCGAAAGCTAGTGTTTGTGTGTGTCAGTGTATGTGTTCTCTTTATTTGTGCTGCTGTCACACCTGTGCTCCTTCGCCTGGTGATTAATCTTCATCTATTTTTTATATATTATTATTATTATTATTATTTATATCCAGAGGAAAAACACCCAACAAAAGTAACATCTCAAAATATATCCATAAACCTGAGCAGCTTTTAGTCCACTAATAAGCACTTACATTTTCAATATTATAAAAAATACAACTACAACTGTGTTCATAACACCAATATCATAATAAAGTCTGCTGTTTACAAATTATGTAGGTCAGAACACTCCTTTTTTACCAGATACAAAGAACATATGGTAACACAATATCACAGCATTTGGTAAACATTTACATGTTTCACAACATAACTGACATAAAGAAAAAAATTATTGCTCATTTACATTCCACTGTAAACACAATTTTTCATTTTGTTTCATAAAATGGTATCCTGTACCCAAACCCCCCCTACGTGTGTTACATTACCAATAATAATTGCCACACAAATTGAACAGCTCCCCCCCCCCCCCCGAGACCTTAAGCTACTCACATTTGTGTACATAGTGCAACATTTGTCAATTATGTGAAGTGATGAGGGCATGTGCATCTATTCCTGCTACGAGCAGTTCTTACTAGTGTAAATACAAAATTTCATAAAAATCAGTAAGAGCCATTTACAAGACAGCTAACACACTAACACATTAGACAGTCACTTGATATTACATATATGACGGAGTGTATCTATCAACCATAACACCTTTATATGTGGAGCACGTTTAAAAGCAGTTACATGTTAATTGTAAAAGGTATGTAACCGGATTTGTTTAAAAATTTGAGAATATGGCACCTTTGAGTGTTACTACAAACTGTATTCCCAACAGATTTCACAGATGTACAGCACTTATACAAATAAGTATATACCCACTTAATTACACTCTTCATTAACACTTAATTCAATAATCTTTCAATATATTACAATTGAGGTGTTTGTGCCTATATTTCACTCTACATATTGCAAGCAAATAGTGTTTGTATGTGCTACTAAACAACTAACTGAGGTACTGTTTATAATTAAAGTTGTGATAAAATGATTGTCACATATAATTTGTATTTTTATGACTATCTTAATTTGTTTCGATATTGCACTTCTTATTTGTACATTATACAAGGCCGACATTTCTTAAGCAACGTCCCATAAATATAACATGTTTTCAGATAAAAAAGGAAATGGTCTGTGAGAGAGACAGAAGGGATAACAGATATGCTAACTCAAGGCCTGAACAAATAGATACCCAAGCAAAACCAGATTTTCAGCTAGTATTTCTATAATTACTTTTATATCTAATATATAAAGCAGTGAGTCCGTATATTTGTACGTGTTGCATACAAATCTACAGTTTTGTTTCAATATTTATGAAATTTTGTACACATAAGCTTCAATCCAAGAGGACAGTCACCATAAGTTTAAGAATCACATACAAGACATTGTTCACGAGATATGGAGTGATAAACAATGAGATGTGTGAAACATTGCTGCAATTTGAGACAAATTGGACTGATTTCAACCAAATTTGGTACACACATTCCTTACCATGAGGTAACAATTGCTGCATGGTTAGGAATCTCATACAACACATGGTTCAGAACATATGACATCAGGAACAATAGGAATCGAAAAAACTGCAACATAATTCAGCGAGACTTTATAAATACACTAATGAGAATCAGAGTACCTAGTGACTTGCAATAAACTTTAAACATAATTTCAAGCCTTTATTAAACCATAATAAAATGATGCAAGGAAAAAAGTTTCTCACTTACTTCTTTTCCACTGTTTATAGAGTAAAACTATGGCATTCGGAATGACGGTTCAATTTATAATTTGTACACTACTACTTATAGCCACAGGAAATTTTAGAGACAGTATACATGCATATAGGTGAATGTACCCTCTAAATTGTATCATGAGATATGAGCACTTAAGCAATAACATTCATGGAAAACCACACCATCACACACCAAATTTTAATATATTATTTTACTATTAATTGTATTCCTAAGATTTTTACAGACATGCGGCCCTTATACCAATGCATATAGACCTGAAAAATGGCAGGAATACATCATTTAATACCTGGTTAACGCCGGGATTTCAGCTAGTACACACACACACACACACACACACACAATAAATATATATATCTCGCCACGCTGTCTCTTTCCTTCCCTTTTTTGTGTGTGTTTTATGTTTCTTTCAACGAGCCTGTACTTTAGCTAAGTCAAAAATCTTTATTTTATACATATTTTTCCCACCAGGAAAGCCGCCTCCTATAATATATATAAATGGCACATGATTCAACCTCAACCTTGAATATATGTAAAATTCAAATAGATTTAAAGCCACTAGCACATTACTAACTGCACATATTTATTCTGGTTTTTAAATTTGTTTACCTAGATCTTGACATCTGATGATGTTGGACACATTTTATAATAAATACTACTATAGCCTACATTCACAGCCATATTTGACCTGTTGACAACTGTTAGATATTATGCCACACTCTCTTAAATATGCTACATATATCTTGTCTCATTAGGTAATACTGTAAAACATAGACACAGAGTTAACATTCCCCTGGAGGCTTACTTCACAGGAAATATTGTATAATCTATATTTGATAATGTTCCAATATCTCTTGAAATTAACAAATCATTAAAAATTCAGCATTGATATAAATTGCTATTTCTTATAAACTTAGACCTCGTACAACTATAGACACACCAAAGCACAAAGTACAAGAAAAATATAGCCTTTTAATAAGTTAGGAAAATGATCTACTTTGTATTTACTGGATACTGAGTTTCTCTATCTTTTCATTATGATGATCCTATAACAATTACTTCCCAATAAAAATATGTTTTAATGGCACAATTAGATCTATTACAATGTTATTATATCACAGACTAGCCTTACTGTCAAAAATTGTGCCCTGTTTCCATATTTGATGTTCAAAATAATTTTACTTGCAACAATGCAGTATTACTGTTATAGTTTCTAAATGTACAATGTTTTGTAGGACATCTGTACATCTGTCATTATCACCTACACCAAAGTTGACAACTCTCAAGATATGTACATCAAATATGACGTTTCGTAACCTACACCTTAAATATCTGTAAACATATAGAAGCCCCAAGTACAAGAAAGATGTAACCTTTGTGTGTAAAAATGACCAATTATACATTAAATAACTTTGGACATTCTCCTGTTCATAAAGTGCTGTTTCGGTGTTATTTCCGTTTTGTCTTTGTACATTCTAGCACAATTTGCTCATTGACTGTTTTACATGCCATGCATGTGGCCTTATTTGTGTGTCTGAGATTGTATTTGAGAGGGTGGTGGTCTTGTTGCAATTTTTTAAGTGTGTCCTGGATTGTTGCCATGCCAGTAAGAGATCAATTGCTTTAACTACTTGTAGTTCTGTGATACAATGTCAAAGGTACATTCAGCTGTATGTGCGCATACCGTCTGTAAAATTTCTTGCGGGTACAATATGTAGTGTAGAAATTATAAATTGCAACATTATATGGAATGCCGTAGTTTTGCTCCATGGACAGTGGAAAAATACTAAGCAAAAAACTGTTTTTCCTGTTGTGTAGTAATTGCAGACAACCAATGTGAGCAAATTGGCCTTTCGTTTGGTGGATGCAATGTTGGCCAGCACACATACAAATTACAACTGTGTACTACAAGAGCATTAGCACAACAGTTGTGTCTTACATTGGTCCATAATTACAAGTTAAATTGTTACAACACCACTAGTCGGCACCCTAGTTAATCACAAGATTTATTTGTTCCACAGATATCGAAATATAACTTTTACAGAACTGGTAGAAACTGAACACAGATAATTGCACATACATCTTTGTTACTACACCACAAATAAAATGGAAAGTTTTCTACAATTGTAAATACCACCACCACCACCACCCACTGTTCCTCTTTGATACTCCTCTCCTTTAAAAAAAGCCTAATTAAATAAATCCTATATAACCCCCTTATTTAGCTACCTGAGCCAACCCTGCACTACTGCTGCTGACCTGATGATCATTCCCAACACTTCCAGCACTTGCTGAATTACATCTGTCTCATGAGAACTAACAGCAGAACGTGTTATATGATTAGCAATAACATTGCTTTACAATTATTTACATCATATTCCACTTGCACAAATCAAACATTTGAGTGTAACAATGGGGCATCAGCATAAGGGTGATACAACAAGGCTCTAAATTTGACATGATGTTACCTAGCTCAAACATACATGTCACATAACCTAGACCTGTAGCCATCTAGACATGTAGCCACCTCTCAACATAGACTTGAAGGCACCTTACACCTAGACATTGAGCCACCAACAACCCAGACCTGAGGCTACCTGTCAACCTAGACCTAAGACTATTATATAGTTAAGAACCTAGATCTCTGGCCACCTCTCAACGTAGAACTGAAGATACCCTATACCCCAGACATTGACCCACCAATAACCTAGACCTGAGGCTATTTATCAACTGAGACTTTACACTGTCAGATAACTTATCACCTTATATTACCTATACTTGCCAGCCATGACGTAATGTAACCTACAGACACATGTCAATTAAATCGTTGGTTACCTTATAACCAATGTTTCATTGAATTTCATGCTCTGCCTGGTAACCTGCATACTTAAACCCAAAGGCTACGAAAGGAAATGAAATGGATGACTAATTCCGTATGTCATTTTATGATTACGATTACTTGATTGGTCATCATTCAGACACACACTGCAAGGACATGGTTAAACAATGTTTTTAACATAAGTAATTGGTATAGTATCACATTCAACACTGTGTCTAAAACGCATACTTCTGAAGCAAAATAATGCATCCAGGTATTCAATTTGGAGAGCATTTGTGAGACCTTTGCTTAAACAAATAAAAGGATATACACAAAGTTTAACAATTTCTCAAATTACTGAGGACTTGACAATCAATTACTACAGAGTGCGTAGGATTCATGAGACGTAGCTCACAACATTCAAAAGAATCATACACATGTAACTTAAATTTTAAAAAAAAAAGGCTAATAAAGGAGGAATGAGCATTCGATTCATATATTAATTCATAAGAATAACCTGACAATGCTTCATAAGTACAAAATATGCATGGAAATTGGATGTACACCCTACACTACTTGATTTTTCTGTCCATTACTTATATGCCTGTTCCTTACCTCCCACTTTGTCCTCTTATACTACTCACTATGCCAGCTAACTGGAAACACGGCATTGCTGGAGCAATGATTTACTGCAATAGTCAGCCTTCCCTCCCCCTGTCTACATGCCTCATTGTCCTCCTCCCCGTCCCCTGTATCTACCTATCCATTCCCTTACCTCTCTCATTACCCCCTCCAACCCTAGCCAATCCCCTCCCTCCCCTATACATGAAGAATTGGTAATTTTGAAGATGTGGTACATAGCACGGCAGTGACGTACCGAACAAACAAATGTCGGGACGGAAAGGAGTGGGTGATTCGAATAGTGATTATTGCTTAAAGTGCCGTGTAATGTCTGGTGCAAGCACTTCACAGAATGCAGCGTCACTTACACGGCTGTAACTGAGACCGTAATATTTAATTTACAAAGACAGTCAGTTTACAAGGCTACACGCAAGAACCTCTCAACCACAAAGCAAGAACAGAATTACTAACACTGTGAGTGAAACAAGCAGCATTAACATTTAGACTTTAGCTCATGCTGAAACATGTGACCAATGGTGCATACTGTTGTTGTAATCTGTAATTTACTTGCTTAACTACAGATTATTTATTATCTACAATACATAAATATTAAGATATTATCCCGATGGCTCTGTGATAATTACGTTTACTCTTACATTCCTGCCTAACAACATATCTTAAAATAATGACATTCGTAAAAATCTTAACATTCACATGAATTGTTTTGATGTATGAAGGGCTTTAAAGTATTTCATTATATAACGAAATATGTGTGCGTGTGTGTTTGACTGAAGTATCAGTAATGTCGTTTCCATCTTATTAGGAAGACTAGCACTCATCACAGCACTTTTATGTATGTAGGTAACAGCAAAATTAGAATACAATGAAGCACAAATTTAAAAATAGTTGTTCGGCCTTATGTGGGATAAAGGTGTGATTTGGAAAAGAAAAAAAAGAAAATTACAGCATTAAGGAAACACTCCAACTAAAATATAATAATAATATTTCAGGTGGCTAAGTGACCTGGTTCAAGTATTTTGAATCAACACCACTGCAGCCCCTAACATACCCTAGTTATCCAACCAAGAAGACAGGACCTACAGTTACTTTGGAATCTCAACTACATGTCATTCCCCAGATCACTGAGAGGTGAATGCTAGGTTAAAATGCAGAGTGGGGGGGGGGGGGGGGAGAAAAAATTCCTCTGATCCAAGGGAGCTTTGAGTGCATGTCCTTTTGTTTTGCTGTCAAGCACTTTAACACACTTGGTGGAACTAGGTCTGCATCTATTGGTTACTTACCCAACCTGGATATCATCATTTCTACATCAACAAATATACTCCATAATCCACCATAAGGTGCATGGCAGAGGGTACACTGTACCACTACTAGGCATTTCCTTTTCTGTTCCACTCCCATATAGAATGGGGGGGGGGGGGGCAATGCCGATATGCGTCCATACAAGCCCGAAGTTCTCTTATCTTGTCTCTGTAATCACTTTAGCAATACTCACGATGTGGTTGTACAAGCGTTTTATAAGCAATCTCTTTTACAGATGAAGTACATCTTCCCAAAATTCTCCCAATAAACCAAAGTCGGCTGGTAACCTTACTCACAACTGTCCTTACACGTTCGTTCCATTTCATATCACTAGATATTTCAACAACACAATTGCATCAAGAAGCTCAATACTAACGCTGTATTCGAACATTATGGGATTGTTTCTCCTACTCGTGCACACCATCTTACATTTTTCTACATTGAGAGCTAGCTTCCATTCTTGGCACCAACTAGAAATTTTTCCAAGTCATCCTGTATGCTATTGCAGTCAGTTAAAGACAACACCGTCCCATACACCACAGCATCATCAGCAAACAGCCATGAGTCTGTAAATTGAGTATGCAATCTTTTGAGTTGGACCACATCACATATAAGTGTGCAAAATTTCATAACAAACAGTTGAGTACATTCAGAGTTCATTGCAGTCAAACATCGTGACATGAGATTACAAAATGAAAAAAATTTTAGCATAGAGGATGAGAAACGTGTTAAGGAAAGCATACTTATTAAGTAGGTTATCAGCACTATAGTTTACCACTTTTATTCCATAATGAGCTGTAGTGATTTCTCTACCACAACTGCATTACATTTTCAAAATTGTCTAATACACATGAGCAGAAAAACCTTTTGAAGTTAAAATCTGTACACTGCAGTTTGAAAAGCCCTTCACTCTTCCACTAACAGGAGTCCCCCCCCTCCCCTTCAAGTAATGAATGAACAAAAACGTTGTCTACAGTTGCACTACTGTTCCCCTGCACTCTACTTTCCTTGTAAAGAACACAGTTTGAATCAAATGATAAAAGGAGACCTTTAAGCATCCTCTTTGAAGTCAGTATTAAGTACCCTGTAAGTAATTGCAGTTTAGTACCACCAAATTTGACCACATGTACACGACATTCAATTATCTTTTCCAAGTAGAAATGGATCTAAATGGAATGCCACTTTTCCTTGACATCACCACTCCCCCACACTGACAACCATTAAGAAAAACAAGCACCTTAACTATATCCATGTTGAGGCAGCCTTTTCATCACCTCATCTTTACCAAGTGCCCTAAAACACCACCACCACCACCACCACCACCACCACCACCACCAGAACCAACATCTGTTAATAGTTCAGCAACTGCCTCTAATACCATTTATATTTTATGAAATAGCAAACCAATTCCTACTTTAGTGGATAGCTGACCTTTGACAAAAATGATTCCTTATTAAACACACATCCTTTAAGCCAGAAAACCCACACGTACCAACTTCAGTCCAAAGAGTATGAAGCATTAACACAAACTACTTCAGGAAAAGTCCATCAAATGATGCCACCTCCCCCACTGTTTATGAGCTTTGCCAACCCCTATTTCCCACATTGATCAACACGCATATCATGCTAGGCGACATACTACTGCCATGTCACATATGCTCTCTGCCATTTCAAGTTTTTTGTTAATATGCCTTATAGCTGTTTCAAGACAAGGCCAATCATGATTCTGAAACAGTGGAACAAAATGGATATTTGTGTCACCAGTCACAGTTGCCATCATTTCCACATCATCAGATGACATACTCCCCATCCCTGTAAGAGCCCCCCCCCCCCCCCACTGTTCCTCTTTGACCCTCTTAGAAAAAGGCCTAAATAAGTAAATCCTATATAACCCCTTTATTTAGCTACCTGAACCAACCCTGCACTATTGCTGCTGACCTGGCAATCATTTCCAACGCTTCCTGGATTACATCTCTGCCGTGAGAACTAACAGCAGAATCATCTTTCTATTAGACTTTTAAGCAGCTTAGCACTAACTGCTTATGTGAGTTGCATGCGTCCTACTCATTCATCTTTACTAAAATCCAACAAAAATATACAACTCATTCCAAGCAGCTTCTTGCAAACTGCCAGTTCCCATTGTAAGACCCCCTTTCCCTTCCTCATCCTATCTAGTCCCTACTTTTTTCATTCTGCAATTGCAACCAACAGGCACACTTCTAACTTTCTTGCTTCTTTATTACCTATTGCTACAAATCCTGCAGCTGCAGAAAAGCTCCCATAGCATTAGCATGATAACTTTAATAACTCACAGAAAAATCGTTGCACCTATTAGATGCACCATTTGCTTTTTGCGAACATACAATCCTCCTACCATTGTAGTGTTTTGTTATCAATGCAAGCAAATTACAGCAGCAATAAACCTAAGAAGTACAATTAACAGTCTAGTGTTGTGATATGTAAAATTACGTTTTGTATATATGATGTTTTGACTAGCCTAGCAAGTAGTTTCTAAGAGTAATATAATAAAACAGTTGATAGTGTAAAACAATAAAAGGCTACTATAAAGAGGACAAATACTAAATCAGTGTGTGTGTGTGTGTGTGTGTGTGTGTGTGTGTGTGTGTGTGTGTGTGTGTGTGCGTGCGTGTGCCTTCTTCCCTCCCCCCCTCCCAAAGGTAGGTCCTACTCCTGGAATTGGAATGACTCCTTTTCCACTTCCTTAAAATCCAAATCCTTTACTTTCTCCTCCCCTTCCTTCCTGTTTTCCTGAAGAAGCTGCCAGCGGTGGTGAAAGCTGAAATGTTTGTGTGTGTTTTTGTGTTTCTATCGGCAAGCTTGTGCTTTAGGTAAGTCAAACAATCTTTATTTTTATACATATTTTTTCCCACCAGGAAAGTCTCCTCCTATAATATATGTGCATTTACATATACATACAATCACTGATAGATGAAGTAAACAGGGAAATCTATATATAAAATTAAGAAAGCTTATGGGCCCAGGGCTATTAAAGTGTCAGTGACTATATAGTATCTGGTGTTGTGTTTCTGTGAAGGATGGTCTTATAGAATATTCTGAAAGTTATTGTTCAATTAAAAAAAGAAGTTTCAGCAAAAACTGGATGAAAATAGTGGAATACACTTGCTTAAGGACTCTTCAACATATCTACTATGGAATGGTGAAATAAAAAATCTTGTTTGGAGCGAAAGGCCTATGGGTCAGCGGTTAGTGGTGAAAAAACACTAGAAACCTTTGGTGAAGATGTTCAAAAGAAAAATAAATGGACCATTAAAGACTCAAGAGCAAAGTACATTATCAGGAAGACTTTGAACAAGAGTATCAAGACAAGTGATTACTTATGACATGCCTAAAAAAAATGTATGAAAAACTGGAAAAAAATGTTCAAGAGAGATACTGTGCAGAAGTCTCAGGCATTGCTTCATATCATTGCGATAAAAGCAGAAGGGCTAATTCTCATAGTTTTTGTTTCTGAAAGTGTCATTGCCTATTTACCAGATCTTTTTATTTAACTAATAAACATTTATTAGGCATAATAAGATTTCAGGAGTAATTTGAGTGCCAGAAAAATGTATTCAAACTTCCAATGCGCATTTATGATGATACTACTTTTTAGGGCCTTATATGCTTGCATTGCAAAGCCAAATCCACTTTTCTAGAATAGTTTAGAAAATGCTCTTTCTAATGACTATATTTATTTTTAACGTTTTTTCAACAATTGGCAGCTTTACCCTAGATTTGTGAAATAATGGAAAGCAACAGGAGAATGAAACTTTATATTCCAAGACCTTCTTTTGGTGACTTATGGTGTGCAAAGTTTCACGTACATCCCACAATTACTTTAGGAGATATAAAAAACTGAACTTTGCATTTTTTTAAACCAGCTACTTTTTCTCCAAAATTGGCTTCAAATTATCTATATGAAAATTGTTCAGAAATCCTTTTCTTAATATTTTACTTCAAAGAGCTCTAAAAGTTGTATAAGATGGACAGGTTTTGTTTCTTTCATGCAAATACTACCAGAGATATATCATCTCAAAGTTGCTGAAAATTCAACAATGCACTATTGGAAGCTGCGTATGGCCTTAAACAAGTGACTGTATCTCAGAAAGTATTGAATTTCTGTAACTGAAACTTTACCAGTGTTCACTGAAAACACGTGTTAATGTTCATACAAAATTTCATCAAAATCCATGAGGGTCATATGGGAGCCTCTAGACCACTCAGCATGGAATGACCCCAAAATGAGAATGAATTTTTCTGATATGAAAAAAATTTGTGATTTGTGTCATGGTGTACCTGACATTTTGAAGAAGACTAATGTGACAAATATGTTTGAATCTTGGTCAGTTAGCCGAGAAAACAAGAAGTGCCTTCAATAGAGAAAGACAACAAGCAACTAGAATAATACAAAGAATTCACACAGATCTTTGTGGAAAATTATCTCCAGAATCTGTAAATGGTGAAAATTAAGTCATTACTTGCCTAGATGATTATTCAAACTTTCTGACTGTATCTACTCAGAACAAAGGATGAAGCTGTGTAATAAATGAACGAGTATGTTAACAAAGGTGGAGCAAAATTGAACTCAAAAGTGTCAGAAATACGGTGTGACAGAGGTGGCGAATTTAGAAGTAATGTGTTCAAAGACTGGTGTAAAGAGAAAGAAATTGTGTTGGATAACACCCTTCCCCATACTCCACAACTAAATTGTGAAGCTGAAAAAGTAAATCTCTCTCTTATGAACAAAACAAGAGCTATGGTGAAAGCAGCAAACTGCTGTAATGCCATGTGGGATACAGTGTTGAATAGCAGCATATCTGACAAATAGAAGCCCAACTCATGTAGTAAAAACCACATCTGCTGAAATCTGGTATGGAAGAAAATCAGACATTTCAAATTTAGGCAATTTTGGAACTGAAGTTTACAGTAAACAACTTGGAAAACCCAAGAAATTAGATGACAGAGCACAAAAAAGAATTTTCATGGGATATACCAATGGTTTCAGAATAATGAATCCAGTAACTAAAAATGTAAGCATTTCACAAATTCCATGAACAGGAAACAAGACAGGTGTTTATTGGTATGGGAAGATGAGGATGAAGAATAAATCAACTTCGACAATTATAGATATGAAAATAACCCAGAAAATAATGGGCAAGTCGAAGAAGATAACCCTGAAAATAATAATGAAAATTGGCATGATGGATACAAACTGAGGAACAGAAACAGTTTGAAGAAGCCATCAAGATTTGTTGATTATGAACTCAATAATGAATCAGATACAGAAGCTCTCTTAACATACCAAGCAGCAACAGAAGAGAAGCCTGAAAAGAATAATACACGGACAAAATCAAGAAAGAAGATGCAAAAGGAAAAAAATGTTATAACCAGTAAGTGGGTAATTAAACTTTAAGATGATCACTATAAAGCAAGACTTGTTGAAAGATGTTGTCAACAGCCACAAGAAATAGATTTCAAAGAAATTTTTAGTCCAGTGGTGGATACAAATTCCCTTAGACTGATTCTTGCCATAGCAGCTGAGAGAAACTATATTATGAAGACTTTTGATGTAAAAACTGCCTTTTTGTATGGAGAACTTGATGAACCAGTGTACATGAAGATTCCAAAAGGATACAAAGATAAGGGGAAATTTGCATTCTGAAGAAATCCTGATATTGAAACAAGCCCCTTTAAAATGGAATAAGAGATTAACAAATTTCCTGAGAGAACAAGGAATGCACCAGCTGAAGAAAGATCAATGCATTTTCAAATATGAAACCGGAGAATTATTTCTTGCCGTTCATGTGTATGATGGAATCCTCATGGAAAACAACGAAAAAAGAATGAATATACCGGTACTGTTTGAAAAATTAGAGAAAGTATTTGATATGACAGTCATAGCAAATCCAAACACCTATTTGGGTATAGAAATTGAAAGCAAAGATGGTCTATTCCTGTACCAGGAAAACTATGCTATCAAAGTGCTGAAGAAGTATGGTATAATAGACAGCAAGACAATGACAACACATGTTACTGAGACTAATGACATTTGCAATTCAAAAAATAATGAGAACTTTCCATATAGACAAACAGTTGCACATGTGCTGTACTTATCAAACAAAACAAGACCAGATCTATATTTCAGTGTAAATTATGAAAGCAGACATGTAGAAAATCGTATCACAGTTAATGTCAAAAATATAAAAAGAACACTGAGGTACCTAAATGGAACAAAGAAAGCAGGGAATACTTTACAAGCACAAACAAGAATATTACAAAGAAGAATCACAGCGAGAAGTGATCCAGAAAGCATATTGCGATCCTGACTTCGTAGGAGATTTGACGACAAGGAAAAGCACAACTGGTTTTGTGATAATATACAATAATGCATCAGTAGCCTGGAACTTAAGGAAACAAAGTATTATAGCACTCTTCACAACTGAAGCTAATATATATATCAGCATCAGAGTGCTGCAAAGAAAAGTATTTAAAAAGTCTACGCAATGAGCTGACGGGAAGAAACATGAAAATAATTCTATTGGTGGACAATCAGAGTGCCATAGAATTAGTCAAGTCAGGTCAATCAGCCACAGAAGTGAACACATTGATGTCAGACAATTTCATTTCTGAAATGCATCATGATGGTATGTTAGCAGTATCTTACTGCCCAACTGAGGAACAAGTGGAGTCTGATCTCATGACCAAACCCGTGGCAAGAAGAAAGTTTGAAAAGTTCTGAGACAAGATTTTGGTGTGCAAGGAAGAGTAATTTTAAGGAGGGGTGTAGTGATATGTAAAATTACATTTTGTATATATAGTGTTTTCATTCCCTTAGCAAATAGTTTGTAAGAGTAATAGGCTATAATAAAACAGTTGATACTGCAAAACAATAAAAGGTTACTATAACCTGAAAGAGTGAGTGTGTGTGTGTTTACCATTATAAATATTAAAAAATAATGTGTGTGTGTTTACACAGGGTTCATACTGAATTTAGAAAATAAAAATTAAGGACTTTTAAGCACCTTTTGGTCCACTTAAGGTTACAGTAGTAACACTAAAATTGGGCCTTTGCGATCACCGCTTGAAAGCGAAAAATTTAAAACAACGGCTTAAACGTTCATCCGACATGAAACTTTAATAAACGAACTTTTTTAAGAAAAAATTCTCTACAAATTATATCCTTTTTTAATTTATCATCATTTCAGAATATATGCAAAAATAACGGCAATTTCACGGTGTGTCTGTGTCCGTAATGTGTCCCAATTTTTTTTTTTTTTTTTTTTAGGTTGAAGCATTCAACCAATAAGCGCTAAATTTTACAGAAATAATTGTTGGCCGCCAACGACCGGAAACACTCATTTCATTGATTTTACAGTTTGATCGGTCATTTGTGGATGTTGGTTAGTTTTGTTCTATTTTGATCATTTCGTCTTTAATTCAGTTTTTTCGTTACAGAGGGTGTCAAGCCTTCTGACCGAGCACACCGACCTACCACACAGGCAACCCTCTGACCGAGTGCGTTGAGCCACTGCGTCCAACAAGTTTCCAACCACCATCTAACATGTTCATACATTACAAACTAATTCGCCGCCCGTTAAGGTACGCCCAACAGCTGCGAGAGTAATCCATAATTCTCATAACATTGATAGCAGTAGTTATATGCTTAAAATGGCATTTTTAGACATTAGATTATAATTCATTAAGACTAGCAATGGCCGATAAATCACAGATGGTTCTACTCTCATGTGTTATAGGTTCGTGTGCACCTTACCATTGCTCCTAACGTACACTGTAGTATCCCACTAAACGCCATTGCTCGTCATGCAATTTTATACTCCCACCTTTGACTTAGTCAAGTTAACTGATTTATCAGTCTGAACATAATTTCAGAGCCAAAAATAAGGACTTTTAAGGACAGTTATTGAAAATTAAGCAATTTTAAGGCACCATATGAAAATTAAGGACTTTTAAGAAATGTAAGTAAACAAGAAAATCTACATAGCCTATAAAATTACAACATCTTGAAGAACCCAAGGTTTCATATTATGAGAAAGTCACTTCAAGGAGATAAATAGCTTAACAGATCCTAGCCTCAAAATGTGATGTTAAGAAGTCAGTACTTTGACAACAAACAAACTGAGCAATCAAATATTTAACTTGCAGTAGACTGGTAAAATGTTCTTAACAACCACTAACACATTGGCATCCAATAATTTGAAAGAATTCCAAGTTGAATTCTGATTCCACAGCACATTTAAAAGATTTTAGCAATGTGAATTAAGAAAAAAAAGCACACTCATTAGTAAAAGTCTACATAATTGAAAAGTCCTAACTAATGAATATCACACCGAGTTGAAACACTAAAAAATACTAGTAACAAGCACTAACCTGTCAACAAATGGTTTAACAGGTTGCCACACACGTATATAATTTTAAGATTGGATCTAATATCATATTTTTATATATAATAGAATTGTGTGCACTTTACAGTCTTAGCTGTGTATGTAATTTGTTTCACCAGCAATACGTAAGATGTCTGTGTCAGCAATTAAATTATGTTCATTGTGTGACAAGTATCAATGTGCCATAAAGCTCACAAGAGTATGTTTATAACAAATTTCATCACTTTGCTATTATATATTTGAAAGTATATAAACATTCAGCCCATGGTAACAGAAATTTCAATGTTCCCCTGACTGCAAAACTGATCTTTCTAGTACTGCCTATGATTGACTTCACCAAAATAGGACTCTATTTGGAGGTACCGTAAATTTGATACTAAAGCATTATGACTTCATAGGTTACACAGTAAGCAATAATATTGGTTGTAGTGTTATAAAATTAACATCATCCACTATCTGGTTAGTCATGATTGATTAGATCTGTTGTGTAGCCCAAGGTAGAGATTAAACACCAACTGTGTCTGCACTACAGTAAGAAATGCAAGACTGTCTGATATGTATCAGATCAATACCCTTTTAAATGATGTAAGAGGAAGACATATTTAATAGTCTTTTAGTTAATTTCTGAGAGAGTGTGTCTAGACTGTGACTATGGAATCAGCCAACTACCTGTTTGATTTGACCCACGACGTAATCGTATACATTGTGGAAAACAGTTATTACAAGCATATGCTATAAAGCCACCAAATCACTGAATATTACAAAGGCACTTCACCCACACCTCAAAGCGCACACTTCGTTACCATCAGCACACAGTATATTGCTTTGAAATGAAGCAGCGAAAATTATTTCCCAAAACATCTCTAATGATGAAATGCTATGTACTAAAGGTGCAAAAATTATTTGATAATCCATCTATTACTGTCTTCAAATATGGATTCATTAAATATTATGAAGCAAATTCTTTTGGCTCACTTTTTTAACTATCGTGAATATATTCCCATTATCTAAATTCGGTGAACGAACAATAGACATATCCAGAGTTGTTAACGACAAACAACCAAACCAACGATTTCGTAATGTACTTAAAATCATTTTCGTGTCTCAAATGCACAGGCACTGTTTGATTAACAACTTTTAAATCTAACACTACTCAGTACTCACGCTAACATACGGCTCTGCAAATGTTGGCAACACCACAGCAGGCGACCATAGAGCAGGTATATGTTTTATTTATTTCGTGATCTGTTCGAAACAGTGATCATTTGAAGTGAAAGTTACGTTAGGTATAGGGCTAAAGTCTCGATGAGCGGCATGGGTATTGGGTAGCGTCACGGTGCGTCCGTATTAGAGTTAGGTTGGCAACGTAGTACATTTCGAGTAGCCTTATGGCGTGTACGATAATTCAGTTACTGACTGTACAAAGGTATATCGACGAATATTATTATTTTTTACAAATATGTCATGTTTTTAACGGTTGCGGTTAGGCAGGAACCTAAGAGTACAGCTTAAATTGTTGTGAGCGAATTATGATTTTTACGAATAGCTATAGGTTAAAGGAGATTTTTTCAGTATGTGAAGGGGCGTAAAGCCCGAATCTCCAATCCAGAAACTATCTATAGTTGCTAACATACGCGCCATGCTAAAAACACGGGCAACGGACTAGTTTTAGCATACACTTATGCAATGTTCGTTACATAACACAGGCGCACCGATTACCGGTCAAATTATTTGCTTACTGAACACACTAAAACGTCTAAATATTTTTTCGCAAGGGCTATGCTTTACACTGATATTTTGTTTCACTTACCACCTCCTGCATTACTTCCGATGACTTCTTTTACCGGTACCACGTGTAAGTTTATTTTCAAAACAAAGTATGTTATTCGACCAAAGATGACAATTTTGAAACTTGCATTTAATCTTTAAAGGATCTATAGGTTCGTTCGAGTGGCCCAAACGCTGATAGTTCCTGACAGTTACTGACGATTTGGAAGGCCTCCACTGCGCATGCGCGCTTTGACAGTTGCCAACTCTGAAGCCAACTCGAACGCTTATTTCACCTGTTTCGCAGTTTGGCCACCTATAGCGCTAGTTGGCATCTTTGCTCCTTACCGATGTTGAAAGTGAGGTTATGACTGGCGATATGTTATGTATGAGGACGCTCAATTGAGAAAACTAAGTCGTCATGAAACATTTGCAATTTACCGTTAAACCAAAGTAAAGATTAACAAGACATTTGCGTGCAACCCGGTATCTGTCGAGGTTAACATGAAAATTGCGTGACGAAACTAGGTTAATTTGCGAGGCGCGATGTTACCAGACGACCTTTCCATCAAAACATTCTTCTCGAGAAAGCTCACGTTGACGTGAGATGACGGACCGCCGAAACAGTGTGAATTCCGCCATTAGAAATACATTGTGGAATACATTCTGATCATAAACTATGACAAAACGCAAAATATACGTAAACATGTGCCCCCATTTACAAATCATGAAGCCAATTCAACCTGAGAAAACCTCATACAAAATTGAGGTAAATTAAGGATAGTGGTGTGTGTGTGTGTGTGTGTGTGTGTGTGAAAGGAAATATATAAATTCGCATTTTGTCCCATTATTATGGGTTACAATAAAGTTTAAAAAATGAAACATACAAATTAAAATACAGAAATTTGCAGGTGTTGTGCAAGAATTATCATCGTACACGATTTTCCCAGAAGTTACACATTTAGTGTAGAAACGCCCACATTAGCACTAATAGATTTCTATAATATATAACCATAAGGAGAAACACGGAACAGTAATTGTGAGACGACGCTATAGTGGCACATATAAAGCTAGATGCAGGTTATAAAAATCTATCACTGCCAAAGGCCAATTCACACTGTCCGTCACGTCAACGACACCTCACGGAACCGCCACACTGTCCGCCCGTGTCCGTCACGTCAATTCGTCCATCTCAATACGCGATGTTGAAAGTGAGGTTATCAGTGGCGATCTGTTATGTAGAAAGTCGTAGTTTAATACTAGAAAGGGGGGAACAACAACGCTAAATGTTATTAACGGCCAAAGAAAACTTTACAGTGTATGTTTTTGGCCAACTTACTGGGAACTGAAACAACATTTCAAAACATCGACATCTATTTTCAAGCGAAAAAATAAACATATGCAGACATCAACCCATACTTGTAAGAGCATAAATAGCGTCTGTATACTTTAACCATTACGATTTGTTCGTGGACATTGTTAATACCATCATAAACAACTGAATTGTTGTCTTTCATTAGAACTGACATTTTCATTTAAAGTGTTATTTAATGAAAAGTCCGTAATCAAATTACAATCTTATTAAAATAAACAGTTTGCTTAAGTCGTTTCTGTTACAACGTTACGTAACAAACTATTTTTTGGTTTCAGATATCTGACCTCGATTTTAGGGGGACACTCAATTGACAAAAATTTTTAAGTCGTCATGAAACATTTGAGATTTACCCCTAAACGAGGTACAACAACAACACAAAGATGAATAAAACACATTTGCATATAAACAGTGCAATCGTCGACTGCAACATATAATTCGCGTGACGAAAGTAGGTTAACTTCCGATGTTAGCAGACGGCCGTTCCGTCAAAACATTCTTCCCGAGAAAGCTTGACGGACGTTGACGTGACGGTCCGGTGACGGTCAGTGTGAATGCCGCCATTAGAAATACATTGCGGAATGTTCTGACGGATGGTGACGTGACGGACAGTGTGAATTGGCCTTAATGCCTGTTGTGAACTATATTATTCTTATGTGTCAAGGCCAATTCACACTGTCCGTCACGTCACGTCACGTCACCGTCCGTCAGAACATTCCGCAATGTATTTCTAATGGCGGCATTCACACTGTCCGTCACCGGACCGTCACGTCACGTCAACGTCCGTCAAGCTTTCTCGAGAAGAATGTTTTGACGGAACGGCCGTCTGCTAACATCGGAAGTTAACCTATTTTCGTCACGCTAATTACGTGTTGCAGTCGTCGATTGCACTGTTTATATGCAAAAAGGATCTAATTCATCTTTGTGTTGTTTTTGTACCTCGTTTTAGGGGTAAATCTCAAATGTTTCATGACGACTTAAATATTTTTGTCAATTGAATGTCCCCCGAAAATCGAGGTCGGATATCTGAAACCAAACAATGGTTTATGTTACGTAACATTGTAACAGAAACGACTGAAGCAAACTGTGTATTTGAATAAGATAGTAATTTGATTACGCGCTTTTCATTAAATAACACTTTAAATGAAAATGTCAGTTCTAATGAAAGACAAAAATTCAGTTGTTTACGGCGGTATTAACAATGTCAGCGAGCAAATCGTAATGGTTAAAGTATACAGGCGCTGTTTATGCTCTTACAAGTATGATTTGATGTCTTAATATTTTTTATTTTTTCGCTTGAAAATAGATGTCGATGTTTTGAAATGTTGTTTCAGTTCCAAGTAAGTTGGCCAAAAACATACACTGTAAAGTTTTCTTTGGCCGTTAATAACATTTAGCGTTGTTGTTCCCCCTTTCTAGTATTAAACTATGACTTTCTACATAACAGATCGCCACTCATAACCTAACTTTCAACATCGCGTATTGAGACGGACGAATTGACGTGACAGACACGGACGGACAGTGTGAATACAACTTGACGTGACGGTTCCGTGACGTGACGTTGACGTGACGGACAGTGTAAATTGGCCTTCAATCACTTCATTTACAGATGGTACAGAAAATCTCAGTAGGACTATTTTGACTTCATTTTCAGGCGAATATATCACAAACCAAACTGTAAAAACATACGCATTCATCTTTAAATTCGTATGTTATGCAAATTTCCACACCTTTCATTTATAGTATGTATGGGTGTAATAAAAAGGGGACGTGCTGTATTAGAAGGCCACACAAGTTGAAAGAATGTCTAATATACAAAGCTCAGCCTCAATCAAGAGAAAATAGAAGACTTAGAACAGAAACCTCTTCGTAAATATGCGGGCTTGTCTTTTGGAGGCGGCTTGTTAAACGCTTTGGAGTCAGTCAAAAAACAGTTTGACGAAAATCAGCTGACTTAAACGGTCGCAAAGTATCAGCTCCGCCACTCTAACAACACCTGACTGGTCAGTCAGATATCGTCAGAAAGAGTCAAAAGTGCCACTCCAACGCCTCAAACCGTTCCAGACCGTCAGTAGCGGCACTCGAACGAAGCTGCGAGTAAACCACATACTTGTGCAATCATCTCTGTATACAAACTGTATCACCCCGCTTTCAAAACCGGATTTCGGAAACCGATTTGGTTAGCCATGTAAACACTCCAAAATCGATTCTGGAAATCCACTTCTATAAAGCGGTTTTCCATTTCTACGAATGATTTTCATGCTCATGTAAACGCAACCGTTCTTGGCTTGACACATCGTGTTTTCCTGTTTAGAATTTTCGGCACATAAGGACAGAGTGACATTTTCTAATGTGAAATGAAAGTATAAGTATTAGAGTGAGCAGAAATCTGTATTTAAGTAAAGAAAAAAGCGATTGGAGATTAAAGCAGGAGCTGAATCAGCTGTTTTTCTGCCGCCATATTAAGTGGGATAGGAAATCCGAATCAAGTAGTGACATGTAAATACGACAGTGAAAAACTGTTTACTAAAATCGGTTCTCGTCTTCCGGAAGATGTGTTGCTTGTAAACGTAGTGATTCAAGTCAAGCCCCGACCACCCGAAGCGGAGAAGCAAGGCAACTGTCCCCCAATTGAAGCAGCTGATCGCTGCCATTTGCAGGAATGAATTCTAGCACTGGGGTTGTAATTTGGAGTATATAAGGCTTATACACAGCAAAATAAAGCACTAAATAAACGCAAATTTGATTTAAAAATTACTTAGTATTTGAGTCTATTTAAGACGTGTTCGTAAATGAATGACGTTTCCTAATTTAAGAAATATGTCTTCATATATACACAAAATTTATAATGGAAGGCACTTTTCTGACAAGGTGCAGCGATTTTGCATCTTATTACTTGCATAAGATGATTCCGTTAAACATGTAAAGTAGCAGAATGCGGTTATTATTATATTCAAGTAATTTTGTCATGTCCTGTTTACTTTTCAGCGACTACTCTGTACGTTTTTCACACTTATTTTCGTATAGCACAATTTTCTTTACATTCCTTTCCATATTACATAGAATTTTACTTGCTCGATTTTGGCTATGAAAAATTGTAACGACTTTAGAAATTTCATTCGCACATTACTAAACAGATATAGTACCTTTTTAAGTGGTTGAATATGCAAGATTCGATAAATAGTTTACCTCTTACAAAGAACAATCACCACCTCTGTTAAGTATATAAAAGCAATTATTCTACTTACCTCTGTGTCGTATATATAATTAAACATCTAAAATCTGCCAAACTTATTCTCTATTGTTCTATTTTTCACTCGCGGCGTACAGTAGTTAGGATTTATAAAGTCTGTCAGACGTAAATTTCGTGATTTATCAAAAGTGAATATAGTAATCCGTGTTTATAGGCCTAAATTTTGTTTTCGTGACCGAGTTTCTTTATATCCAGTGCCCTTTCAGTTAATTATATTTGCGTGAACAGATTTTAGGGTCTCTTGGTGTAACTTTTACGTTTTAGTCAGTACTTAATCAAGTTTTTACGATTTCTATTTTTACCATGGGTGAGAAGTGCGTGACATGCCGTAGGATCGTTAGTTCCGGGGTGTGGTGTGATGGTTGTAGTGGTTTCTTTCATTGGGGCGAATGTAGTGGCGTGGAAAACGGGGATATAAATGAGGCTCACCAGTGGTTTTGTAGGATCTGCAATAGAGATAGGAAAATAATGGAACAGGAGGGGAAAATTGCAGCTCTTCAAGCTGAATTAGATAAGGCAAGGGAGACTGAGCAGGTTAAGGAGGGAGAATGAACAGCGGTGGGAAGTGGCAACAGGTAAGAGGGGGAACAGACCTAGGACAGTTTCAGACAGCTTTGTCCTTAATGTGAAAAATAGATTTGACCTGTTGCCTCAGTCAGGATCGGATGAGCATCATGTAGCTGAAGCTGTAGAAAGAACACAACAGACTTTCAAAAAGGACTTGAAAAAGGTAGGGAAAACTGAGAAAAGAAAGAAAGTCTTGTTGTTAGGTAGTTCACATGGTAGAAGTGTTGGCCAACTACTGCAGGAAGAGCTAGGACCAGGGTACCAGGTCACAAACGTTTTCAAACCAAATGCGGGCCTGGGTCAGGTAACAGAGGATATAGGTTCTTTATGTAAGGATTTCACAATGGAGGATACCGTGGTTATAGTGGGTGGTCCAGGAAACAGCATTGACAGAAACTGTGAATATTCTATAGAGTGTGACCTGGTGAACTTATCATCAGCAACGAAGCATACTAGTGTAGGATTTGTATCTGTCTTGAGTCGCCATGATCAGCCTCATTTTAACTCTTCTGTCAGGAGAGTAAACTTGGAGTTGGAACGGCTACTCATGTCAGATATGGAGTCCCATATTGGTTTGATTCCTGTGGATGATATCTGTAGGTGGGACTACACTAGGCATGGCCTTCACCTCAACAGGAAAGGGAAGGGAAAATTGTCTGGGTTGATTGCAAGAAACTTACGGGGGGAAAGAGGGGGCACTGCCACAAATGGTAAAATACCAGTGGTTACAGGTGTCAGAGGGATGCCTTTTTTTAGGATAGGGAGGGGGGGGGGGAAAGAAAACCAGTTTTGAGAGAGCTTGTAAGACACCCTCAGTTTGGAAAAGCAGATAAACAGGAGATAGATTTTAGCAAATAATGTCTAACAAAGTACTCAGAAACTTCCAGTAAATCTTACTCAAGCCATTAGTATGCAATATCAGTTTTCTTTATTACATCAAAATATTCCAGGACTCAGAAATAAACTAGATGAACTACTCATTTGTATTGATGAAATAGATTCCTCTAGCCCAATTGACGTAATTTGCCTCTCTGAACATCATGTGGCCACTGGTGTGTGTGTGTGTGTGTGTGTGTGTGTGTGTGTATATATATATATATATATATATATATATATATATATTAAACATTCCAGGATTTAATTTAGCTTCACACTTCTGTAGAGTAGATATGGAGGGAGGAGGAGTTGCCACATTCATTAAAAACTGCTATAAATTCAAGAATATTGATATAAATAAATTCTGTCTAGAGCAGCATTTAGAAGCTTGTGCAACAGAAGTAGAATTCCATAACAGATGCTATATAATAGTAACTATTTACCGAGCACCTGCAGGAAATTATAATCTATTCCTAAATCATCTAGAAGCTCTATTGGGTTATTTAACAGGAAGAAATAAAGAAATCCTGGTTGCTGATGACTTTAATACAGATTTTCTTATGCAGTCCTCCAGTAAAAATTTATTGCAGTCAGTAACTTTGTCTTTCAACCTAACACACACCGTAAACTTTCCAATTAGGATATCTAAAACCTCTAAGGACAGCAATTGATAATATTTTTATAGACAAATCAAAGGAACAAAATCATATCATAAAACCAATAATAAATGGCCTGTCAGATTGTTTGAAAACTGTTTTCCTCTAAAAGTAACGCGAATTAAACATAAGTCTATAATAAAACCTTGCATTACACAAGGAATAAAGATTTCATGTAAGACAAAAAGGAGTATGTATCTATCAGCCAAGAGTAGTTGCAATGATGACGATTTAACTAAATATAAGGAATACTGTAAGATATTAAAAAAAAGTTATTCAGGTATCTGAACAAATGCACTATGAAAAGAAGATAGCAACATCAGGAAACCAAATAAAAACAATATGGGATATAGTGAAAGAGGAGACTGGTAGAACCAGAAATGAACAAGAGCAGGTAGGATTAAGAGTACTTGAGACATTATTAACTGATGGGCATAGTGGGGCAAATCTATTTAACAAGTACTTTATAGCCATTACTGATAGTATGGGATTGTCTGAGTCAGTAAATAATGCCCTTGAATAATTGAAACTAGCATTTACAAATAACTTCTCACACATGAATATGTCAGTCACTTCACCACAAGAAATATCTTCCATAATAAAATCTTTAAAAACAAAGAATTCCAGTGGTTACGATGAAATATCAACAAAGCGTGTTCTTGTGAACTTAGCACAATCTTAAGTTATTTATGTAACCAGTCTATTATAACGGGAACATTTCCTGATTGGCTAAAATATGTGGATATTAAACATCTATTCAAGGAGGAGGATAAAGAGATACCATCAACTACAGACCGATTTCAGTTTCTCAAAACTTCTAGAAAAGGTAATGTACAAGCAGCTTCTCAACCACCTGACCACGAATGACATTGTCCAAACCACAGTTTGGATTTCTGAAAGTTTCCGATATCGAGAAGGCTATTTACACTTACAGTGAGAATGTACTTAATTCATTAGATAATAAATTGCAAGCAGCAGGTATTTTCTGTGATTTGTCAAAGTCATTTGACTGTGTGAACCATAACATCCTTTTAAGTAAATTAGAATTCTATGGGGTCACGGGAAATGCTGCAAAATGGTTCAAGTCGTACCTCACTAACAGGAAACAAAGGGTGTCAGTGCAAGTGACTAGTGAATTAGGCCAACAGTCATCATCGGATTGGGAAGAAATTACATGTGGTGTCCCACAAGGATCCATCTTAGGGCCATTGCTTTTTCTTGTGTACATTAATGATCTCTCATCAGTTACACTACCAGAAGCAGAGTTCGTTTTGTTTGCAGATGATACAAGTATTGCAATAAAGAGTACGTCAAGTATAGTGATAGAAAGGTCTGCTAATGATATTTTCATGAACATTAATAAATGGTTTAAAGCCAACTCATTGTCATTAAACTTTGAAAAGACGCACTACATGCAGTTCAGAACATGTAAGAGATTTCCTGACAGCATATGCATTAAGTATGAAGAGCAGATAGAAGAGGTTGACAGTATTAAATTCCTGGGATTACAGCTTGATAATAAATTTAGTAGGGAGGAGCACACCACAGAACTGCAGAAACGACTCAACAAATCTGTATTTTCAATACGAGTGTTATCAACACAGGTGACATAAAACTAACAAAGCTTGCATACTTTCATTCCTTAATGTCATATGGTATAATATTTTGGGGTAACTCTTCAAGTCAGTCAAAAGTCTTCAGAGTCCAAAAACATGTAATACGTATTATTTGTGGAGTAAATTCACGGACGTCTTGTAGAAGCCTCTTCAAAGAACTGGGTATATTAACTACTGCCTCTCAGTATATTTATTCCTTAATGAAATTTGTCATAAATAATATAGCCCTTTTCCCAACAAACAGCTCAGTTCATACATACTATACTAGAAATAAAAATGATCTACACAAGGATTTAAAAGAACTTACTTTAGTTCAAAAAGGGGTCCACTACTCAGGAACACACATTTTCAATAATTTACCATCAAGTATAAAAAATGTAGCTACAAATAAAGATCAGTTTAAGAGGAACCTAAAAGACTTTCTAGTGGCCAACTCTTAGTGAATTTCTAAATTGTACCAAATGACGCATGCACTCATACTATATTAGTATTATTATATTATCAGCAAAAAAAAAAAAAGGAAAAAAAAACCAACTTAAAAAATTGTGTATCTGTATTTATATTATAAGGGCATGTATGTGTATTTATATTATTAGTATTATCTGTTATTCAACTTGTAAATTTTGTTTCTTGACATGTTCCACATCCACGAGGATCCCCTCAATATGGATCTATGGAACAAATAACTAATCTAATCTAGATGAAGAGACTTGCACAGGGCAGTTCAGTGTGGAGAGCTGCATCAAACCTGTCTGCAGACCACAACAACACCAACACCACTCATATGTCTATTTCTTTATGCAGCTCAGCTTAGTACAATAATCCTGTTAGTATTTTATATGCATTACTTGACTTGCAAGAAAGTACTTTTTTCAGTTGACTAATGTAACATGGTAGCTTATAGCTATTATATGTAAAGTGCAAATTTAGACATCAGGTTATACTATAGAACAATCATCTACATTTAGCATTTGGATTAATTGGCTTTGCAAACATATTGTTACTTTCCATTTTAAGCTACAGCTTAAAGACACCCCATATTAGTTTTTCACACTGAAGATAGTGATACTTCCACAACATCATTAACAAATTATTTTTCGTATTTTGACAACTATCCATTAATACCCTTAATTATTAACATTTCTCACTTAATAAGAATGGTGAAAAGCATGAAAAAAAAAAACACACACTAGAATCAAAAAGAGCCTCTGCAAAGATCTGTTGCAATTAAAAGCAGAATGCAAATGAACCATGTTTCTGCACTGTTTCCCTGCAAATGGCGGCTTCCATCACTTTCAATTTACATATTTAAGTTTTACATAGTTATTTGATGGAGTTATTGTAAATTCTGTAATATACAGTATGTAATTCCTTTTAGATTGTCTTGTAAAGCTATCACAATTAAAATAAAGAAGAGAAACCAATATCTTTAATGGTTTTACCTTACATTTCAAGGTATCTTTCATATTTTGATGAATATAATTGTAAAACTATTTAACATGAGAGGTGCAACTTAAATTTAAAACATCACCTAAAACTATCTTTACTCTAAATGCATTATTGTCTAAATCCTTAATAACAGTACATAACGCACAACAAACAACATGAATGTTCCAATCATAAACTACCAGTCAAAATAATAAAGCATAACAATAACAATAATGTGGATACCAGAAAACACATTATCAGGACAACAAAGTTTACTTTTTATATAGTTCCATTCTACATCATGGATAAGAAATCCCACAAGTATTCTAACTGTAACAGTTAAACAAGTAGCACTTTTGAATAAAAAAATATATCTATAAAACAAACAATAATATTGTAGGAGTCAGAACAATGGTTTTCTTTGTTGTTCACTATACAGTCAATTCATTTATGAAAATGGTGGCACAGTTATTAAAATTGTAATGTAGCGTTTTAATGTTATACTTGGATAATAAGCAAGAGACAACAACAGCTGATGTCCTTAATATACAAATGATGCAACCCCTGTCTCAAGAATATATGTTATATCATTCATTCTGGCATGGGGGGGGGGGGTTTGTATCCATCTATTTTGATTTCATTTATCATAATGGTTTTTGATAGTCTGTTTATTTACCATGTATATAAAGAAAACATTTTTTTAATGCTCAGCATTACACATTTTAAGAACTTGTTCTCGTCTTGAGATGCTTTTTGTTACATATTTGAGTATTGTTTTCTCCATTTGTGGTGTTCTATTTCTCCTGCCATGTGTTTAGACATGATATGGTATTGTGCCTTCTGAATTCTACAGAATGTCAGAAGAAACAGAACACCATAAATGGGGACATCACAATAAACACAAATATGTAACAAAAAGCATCTCAAGACGAGAACAAGTTCTCGAAACATGTAATGCTAAACATTAAAAACAAGTAACTGGTGCATTTTCTTTATGTGAACTATTTTTATATAATACTAGCTGTAAACCCGGCATTGCCCAGGTGTGTATTTCTCTTATACTCTCATAGTCAACATCCCCTCCACTCCTCTTTGCATTCACATCTTTCCCTCTCATCTCTCTTCTTTTCCACATTTCCCTCTCTTGGTACCTTGCAGAAAACTTTACCCTCTTTCATGTACCATATGAAGATTTATGTACCCAGTGACCTTCCTCTTGGTTTTAAAGGTCATGTGTGCATAAATTCATGAAGATTGGAACAAAACTATGCATTTTGTAAAATTCCACCATGCACCGAATGAAATTTTATGCAGAAAGTG